>OU862930.1:21018597-21237274 GCA_917880885.1 Limnephilus marmoratus
ATAATTAGTGGTCAGTGGTTTCAGAGAACTGAAATAATAACAAACTTGAATAGAACGTTCACAGAACTTAAAAATTCAGTAAGAAATTTGTTGATTTGTTAAAATTATGTAAAACAACCAGTCCTAACTGTCAATGCAGTATAATATGAAACGTGTTTAGCTTATTAAAATTGAAAAATAATTGAATTTTTCAAAGTTGTTTAAATGAACTTTACGATAATAACGTTACGAGCTGAAAATAGTTGTGTTAAACAGCAAAATCAGAACAAAACATGCTTTCCAATCAAATCCTGTTTACAGTTATGATTTCTAGTTCCCTAATTTTTCAATAATCACGCGAAATAAATTTTTTTAACGTGAACTCAATTTACGAAATTTTACAAACGAATCTCTCGACTTATTGCATAGTTATATATGTACAGTCCAACGCAGCGTACATTTATACTGTAAGTGATTCTACGTAAATACAATTCTCTGACCTTGAGTGTGGTTTTCAATTCCTCGACAGTTATAAACTATTCATATAGGAATCTAACTTAATAATCTATGCATTATCTTATTTATTTAAATTACACCTTTACCTGATGTGATTTGGGATTTTCACGGTCAAAAGTATTATCGTGATTTTTGTTTGGGTTATTATGCCGTGTTGTGCTATCTCCTTCTTTTATCAACAATTCGACAGCATTACAGTGTCCATCATCATTACACATCTGCCCTGATGATGGACAATGTAATGCTGTCCGAAACGTTGGCTAAAGAAGGAGGTAACGCAACACGGTGTAATATCCCAAAAATACATCATGATTTTACCTTTACCTATATTTTAAAGTGTTGGTAGTAGAAATTTTCGCCGATGATGAATTTTGTTCGTCTACGAGACATGTTTTATATCCAATACATCCTTGAACGGTGAGCTCCGACGTCGTTAAAACTGCACAGCTTTATCTGTCTTGAACCTCAGCATTGTAAATTTCCGTAGATAGTTTTGTCTGCTATTTCTAGGTAAGCATCATTATTTCCATCATGCGCTAACAGCTTTGAAAAATCACAGAGGACAAAAATTATCAAATTTCCAAGATAAAATTCAAGTTCTGTGAAAGTTCTTTTTAATTTCTGTTATTATTTCATCATGGGCCTACTTGGGTTATTTTAAAATACTTTCTTGGATAACAACAGAACTTGATTAGAACTTTCACAGAACTAGAAAATTAACTTTAAATTTGATGGTACTTGATCATAACAAAACTTGAACACGACTTTTACAGATATTATCTTTGAAATTTTACAGATATTATCTTCGAAATTTTACAGATAATTTATCTTTGAAATTTTACAGATATTATCTTCGAAATTTTACAGATAATTATCTTTGAAATATGAATTGTTGAAATTCTGCCGTCCACCCTAACATAACCTAACCGTCCAAAAAATAAGACAAACCTTTACTTTATAAATATGTTGATAAGAGAAAACCTGGCAACGTTTTGTCCATACAATCATATTCCCCAATTTCTTCTCTGGGTTTTGACAGTGGTGCATATATTTTTTCGTATAATATAGACGTCGACCATTAGCATCTCGGTACGTTTTCTTTTTTTATTTGAAAAAAAAATTCTTTAAAAAACTATACCGCTGCGCTATGGGACGCGCTCGGCGAGGCGCGAATTTACGCATTATATACCGACGTCCCGTAAATAAACAAAGCGGCCAATAAGAGCAGACCGTTTTCCGTTTTATATCTCAATCATTTTCCGTTTAATATCTCAACCAATAGGAGCCTAGAGCGCAGTTTGATGCTTCGCAGGTGCGGTAGTGCGTCATTTCCGTTTCATCCGAATTTCAAATCAGAACGGTGCTAAAGAATATTTCATTAAAAAATTACGTTTCTTCAATTTATTAAGATCTCTACAGCGTTTCTTAAAGAACACTTATGTAATAAACCATGCTAACTATGTATACTGTTTCTCTTTCACTTGTTATTTCTTCTCGTGGCCTCTTCTCCGATGCCCGTTGACTTAGAAATCCGATTTGAAAGGCGATTACATGACCGGGTGAAGGAAAGTAGAAGATGTGCAACAGTTTGACGATTAGATATGGCTAAATAAATGCGCGCATAAATGCAGAATGCACGCGAAATGTTACCAGTGCAACGACTATTACTATAAATGCTAATTACTTTGATCGAAATTGTTTTGCTGCATTTTCAAACTGTTAATGATTATTTTATAATGAACTCTAATTAGGTAATTAGTAACAATGCTTGAATTATTTTTTTTTTATAAAAACAACTCTCTTTTTATAACTTTTGAAGGTTATTCCCATCAATATAATATATCATTGAAGAAAAAGAAAATAATAATAATCTAAACGAAATTATGAAACAGAACATGACGCAGAAAAATAGAAAAAAATAATGGTCGCAACTGGGATTCGAATCCAGAACCTCTCATCTATCCGGGACGTGCGCTTTTACCAATTCAGCCATTGCCACCTTCCGTCAAACTGCCATAATTTCATTCTCATATTTTAAAATTTTAGAATTTACAGTATTATCTTCGACTAATTTTTTTCCATATCACAGGCAACTACCTTTTTCATTGGAAACAGCGTTCTAAGAACTGGTTTGTAACCTAGATAGCGTCTCGGATAAATATATCCGATTTAATTTTTATACGGAAGATATATTGACCTTCTTATAATAATAATAAATAGCTGTTAAAAACCCGCTACGCAGGTTTTTACTGCTAGGCCCTGCGGGTGGCTTTGGTTCATCTTTGCCCAGTTAGTGTTGGTGACCATTTTATAAATCCAATAGGAACTGATTCCAAAAATAGCCCGTTCCTCGGATCCACTATCATCCAGTGTAGCTAGTCACCGGGACAAAGTAACCGAGACAGAGCAATGACGTCATATGTAATACAACATGTATTACCGTCAATCTTTCCATATCCGGAGAGATACTACATATTCAGCTAGCAGTTATACCTAGGGTGAAGACGTCATCATCCCCATCAGCGACAGAAGTAGGGACATCTTGTGACAAATTCTTAACAACTAACCTAATTATAACGGTAGCTTTGTGTGAAATTCCACGTACACAGATGTTATTTGTGGCGCGGTGAGTATGGCGTGGCGTCAGACATGCTCTCAAAGCTGGGTTTTGAAATTCAACCACGCAAACGTTACCATATTAAATACTGTTCGATTCGATTATTCTTCATTCCAGGATGTGGGGAGGACGTTCCATATAGTTATTCATATTTATATATTTACACGGTAAAGAAACAATTACATAAATAGAAAAAAATAAAAAAATGAATAATAATATCAATAAATAATCCATTATTATGCAGGGCGTATATGAATATGCAATTTTTTATAAGAACAACTCTCTTTTTATAACTTTAGAAGGTTATTCCCATCAATATAGTATATCATCGAAGAAGAATTAAATAATAATAATAATTATTATTTCTATAATGTAGAAAAGTTGAAGACAATATTGTTAATTAAAAAAAATTGAAATATGAGATTTACAATTATGGCAGTTTAATGGAAGGTGGCAATGGCAGAATTGGTAAAAGCGCCCATCCCTGTTAGACGAGAGGTTCTGGGTTCGAGTCCCAGTTACGACCGTTATCTGTTTCTATTTTTCTGTGTCTAGTTTCCTTTCATATTTTCGTTTAGATTATTAGTGTTATCTTCTTCATCAATGATGAATTTAAAAATTGTTAAAAAGATTTTCAGAATTTAACAAGTTCTTTGTTTAAAACCACTTTATTTTGATTTATATTTGTCGACCGGTTTTGGTTGACCTCAACCTTCCTCAAGCTAAATACTATAGAATGAGATTTTTTTTATTTATTTTATTTCATTTTATTTAAATTTATTTCAGGGAAAGTTGACAGCAAATCTGAGATTACACAATAATAAAATAGTGAGATAGTTAATTATGCCAATTATGAACTTTCCACCGATGATAGTGAATGATGAAGTGTGACAATGCAAGGGTGTTTTCTTAATTAATTTATTTTTAAGTTACAATATATGAAAGGGGAGGGGGGAGGAGGAACATAGGATTAGGATTAAGAGGCAAAGGACGGGAATATATAGGGATATAAGAGAGAATCTTAACTCTATACCGTAATTTAGTTTATATGTTTATTATTGTCCTGAGGAAGGTTGAGGTCAACCGAAACCGGTCGACAAATATAAATCAAAATAACGTGGTTTTAAACAAAGAACTTGTTCATCCCGTATAATGTCAAGCCACAAAGTGTTTGCTTTCTTCGATAAAAAGATTTTCACTCGCTTTTTAAAACTTTCGTTGGTCACTTTTCTTAACACTTTATACAATAGTGTAAGCGTTTGATTGACGTTTGATATCTATTTAAAAAATAAGATATTGATATTTTGTTGTCCTCGAAACTGGCAAACAATATTTTGTACATACAAAAAAGCCACAGTGGTGAAATGGTATTACGACATGCACTGTTTCTCTTCAAAATGAAAATATTATTATTCTTATTACTTGACCTCGCAAGAAATAAGCACTGTTCATTCTTTATTTTAATTTTTATAAAGTAAACACCAGCCTTCATTCTTTATTAAATTGAAGAAACTTGCTCCCACGTAATTTCCCAGAAGATGTTCTGCATAATTTAATGTTTGTTGTGTAAAGTTAAATATTTCGCGTTTTATGATCGCTAAATTGCATTTCAGTACGTGCAAAAATGCTTGCAATATAGAATTATTCTAATTTTAGAGTGTTTGAAATTCTATTAACTGTTTTTGTATTTAATTCATAGAACAAGTATTTCTTACCAAGTTGTCTTCCCCTCTTTATTATCAACTAGCTGACCCGACGAACTTCGTACCGCCTCAAAATCAATCAGAACTGTTGTGTTAACTTATTAGCTGAAATAAATTAAGTATTGAGTTAAAAATTACGCAATGAAGCAATTATCGATGCGCAACTGTCCGTGTTTTATTTTTGTCAGTATCAGAGATGGTGTTGTGTACGTATTTATATTTTTTGTGATTTTCTTACTTTTCCACTTACTTACGGGAATTTCGTTTCATTGTCTTTATACGTGTGAGGGAGATTTATTATAATGATCGTATTTTTCCTTTGGAGGGATGAAGACATTTTCGACTATTGACATTTAGTGTGTAAGAAAGAGGGGCAGCATTATATGTTTAAAAACAAAAGCAAAACAATCAACGCATTGACATTTGACGTTTTTGAATTTTTGGAATTCACCCACTATTCGATATAATATTTACACAATATTGCTGCAGTTCTTTTAAAAGATGAGAATTCGTTCCATTCAAAGTGTAAGAGGAAAAGAATTTTCTTCGTAATTATTTTTTTCGTGAATTTTTCCGATGTTTTCATAGCTATTATGCTATTCGGGGCGGAGACAGATCCAACAAATTAAAGATTATAAAAATTTGTCCAGCCGTCCTTGAGTTATAAATGGTGTAACTAACCCGACTTTGTTTTATATATTAAGATTATTTAGTCTCACAGCATTTCCCAAATTGGGAAGCCACAATTCCCACCGAATCTGTGAAGTTTGTACTGTTGTGCAAAAAAATCTCGGTTTCAAAACGGGTTTTCATAGGATCGGGAGTGTCTGACGTTCATACAGGTTGGTAATGGACGTACTTGACTTACTTAACCAGTGATTTCCGACATTATTTAAAGTAAAAAATGTTAATGAAATTTTAGTTTCCGGTAACTTTTTTGTTGATTTATTTTTCAAAAAAATCTTTCACATGTCGTCACCCCGTCTTTAACTGCCCAGAACCTATTGATTTTTAAAAATAATTTTAATATAAAAAAAATATATAAAAATTGTCAACGGAGACCACAAGATCATTTACATTTCAGGAATCACTTGTTGAAATAGGTCAAGTACGTTCCTCAACACCCTTTATATTCTATATGCGGTGCAAAATGTAACCGGCCCTGCCTCTATAAAAAAGGCGATTAAGTTTAATACATTAATATACAGAATGTTCTTTTTTAATGCGGTACTCAAGTTAGACATTAAAAATACTATTAAAAGATCTTTCTTGTTCGTTAACTTAATTTGACTTCATAATACTGATTTCTTCCTGATTTCTTTTTACGTTATATTAATAATCAAATGCATCAATTTCTTTCAACATTTATAATAATTTCTTAAATAATTGCGAAATTAATTGGTACGTATTGTACTTATAAATAAATAGAAAACGTGGATCGATAAAACCGTATATCAATACGATATTTACAAAATCCGTCATCTTTGGTCAGTTGTTAATATTTGTGATCACGGTCAACAATTGGTAAGAAATATTCCGACCGAAAATTGTTAAATTTTATTTTAGGATAATAAATTAGTTTAGAATAATGTCGTTCGTTAAATTACTGGCTTATTAATCAACGGAGTTCAACTAACGAAGCTCTTAGAATTGAAAGAAGTCGTATACGCGATCCATAGACTTAAATAATTTAACTAAGACGCGACCAATTTATTCCGTTCGATCTTTGAGAAACTAAAGTGGTTGAAATATGACTAAAGACCTTATTAACTAATAACTCCCATTTAGTGTAAAAAAGTAAATGTGGACTGCTAATACATACTTGGGTTAGTATTTCAATTCAACACTACCAATTGATTAATATTTTTGCGTAATTGCTTTGCGTTTGACATTCAGAAAATACCTTCAGTGTTGTCAGGGTATATCGAGTTCTTATTTATTCCCTGTCAATATCGGTTCGGTTGTTAATGGGAAACCATGCTCGGGACATTAGACGTAAATTGCTAATATTGTAAAGTTATTGATTTCACTGTGCTAGAGCTCCTGATGGACTCCTAGCACGGTATAGCTATTAGAAGCTCCTAGCTTCTAATAGTTCCCTAACATGATTGCAGATCGTTAATGAATAAATACCAGTTCACAATAACCAAGTGTTTTTAATATATTCGACGTCAACTGTTGTTTGTACGTTAGCGATCTGCAGTTGTCCTAGAGAAAGATGAGAAGTTACCAACAAGAATAGTACCGATAACTTTCAGTAATTTCTAATCATTCCCTAACATGACTGCAGATTGCCAACAAATAAATAATACTTCACAATGACAGTGTTCTTAATAATATATTCGACATCGACTACCTAAGGGGTCCTAGCATGGGCGATCGATAAGGATTGATAGGATAACTTTCGTTCTCTAGGACAACTGCAGATCGCCAACGTATGACGTATGGTTATGACGTCAAAAATATGAAGAACACCCAGTCATTGTGAACTGTTACCTATACGTTAGCGATCTGCAATCACGCTAGGGAACGGTGAGAAGTTAACCAAAGCTTAATAATAATAATACCTGGATGATTTACATAGCGTCGTTTTTGTGAAAAATCACCTCAAGGGCGCTGTACAAACTTATAATACATTTCTAAAACCTAAAAAAACCTACAAGTTGACAAACAATTAAAAACAACTTATGGCTAAAAATTGCATACAACGGTTCATTGATCACTGATACGAAAATATACGTACAATGTTTTGACCAATGAACGCGATGCTGCCTAAAAATTAATGAAAACAGGACCATACTTATACCTAGGCCTAGGAGCTCGCTTGAAATTAACACTGTATATTGTGTATTTAAAGAAATTTAGACAGAGTTCGCACCCAGAGGACATAATTGTGAACGCATGTTATGTAACTCTATTAATGGAGGACTGAACGCCGTTGGCAGCAACAAAAAACTGTCCAAAGACGCGAAACTAGCCGACCATAATGGAGTACTGGTACCTACCCTGATGTATGGCAGTGAGGCATGGAACTGGCAGAGGAAGGATGAAAGTAGACTGAACGCTGTAGAAATGAGATCCCTGCGGCGTATGTGTGGTAAAACCATGTATGATCGTGTGAGAAATGTGGAAATCCGCAAAGAATGCAAGGCTGATGTAAGCGTGATGAGTAAGATCAAGAAAGGAACGCTCCGATGGTTTGGGCATGTAGAGCGAATGAACGAGGAAAGGAGTGTAAGGAGAATATATGAAGCAAATGTGAATGGTAGAAGAAGTCGAGGACGCCCAAGAAAGACATGGCACGACCAAGTGAATCAGATACTTGAGTCGGGCCATGTCAAGAGTCAGAATAATAGAAGAGAATGTATGAGACGTTGTATGAATGTAAACGAGGCAAGGAATGTGTGCCAAGACCGGGATGTTTGACGGTCCGTCCTCTCTGCCTACCCCTGCGAGAAACGGCGTGATGGTTAGTTAGTTGGTTAGTTAGTTAGTTAGTTATTTAATCCTGAAAAATATTTTGATATTAATATTTAATATATTCTTTGATGAGTGTATTTTGGAAAGTAAAAGCAACATTTAATGGTGGGTGGTGCAGTAGTACCTATAAGGATTTGTTCTTCCTAAATGTGATTCGTCAAGAGACAGAATGATTATCCTATCAATTCTTATCAATCGCCCATGCAAGGATCCCAGGTCTGAAGGCCTTACGCCATCATCTATCAAAAACGACGAGTTTGACCTTCAGACAGGATAGAAATGGGGTTAGTTACCTCTTATTATTATTAATTATGTGGAAAGTTTGAAAGACAGTAACCAGCACGCTTCAAACTTTGCGTGTGTTAAAAACAGATAACATCAAAGCAACATATTTTGTTTACATTCTAAAAATGTATTGTCTTCCATCTTTTAATAGATCGCGTTCACAGATACAAAACATGTCACGCTCTGTTGATTTTAGTTTTCATTTGCTTTCAGATCGAATAAATTGCTTAATTAACCATAAATCAGCAAATTAAGAGGGTACAACCAGAGAAAACCAGAAATATGTAATTTTTAAATCAGATTTTAGACGTATTGACTCTTTTCCACAGAAAATTATAAATTGTTTTCAAAAGATTGTTATTTTATCGAGTAAACGCATGTTTTGAATTTTGAGAAAAAAATGTTTATTTTTATCATAATAAGGTCATACCATAGGTCGTTGGCAGATTTGTTAAATTTTCAAAAAAGATTTTGTATTATACAACACCCATTTCAAATCATATAATCATGCAGTAAAATAAATCAATACATTATCTGGTAAACGCATGTTTCAGAATTTTAATTTGACTTTTATTAAAATCATTAAAAATTATATACATTTGTGTTGTGTATTTATATATACGTTTCTTGACGAAAATTGATCCGTATATATTTCAGATTATTTTTCATTCTTATTTTGCTTAGACATTATTGAAAAATGATGAATACTTATGATCTAAAAGTACATAATTTTAATAGATTTATCATCACGCCTTTCAGCATTTTTGGATGTATTTATTAATTAAAGCAAATTTTAAATGAAATAAAATCGATTTTGAGTTATAATTTTAAAAAGCTGGTACGGAAAATAATTAATCTTTCTCATTGAAATCGCCCTATACGATCGTAAGAACATATTTCGACGAAATGTGGATTTTCGGCCGTTGGCTGGTTAAACTTCCTTAAGAAAATAAGTTACTTTTTAAAAGAAAAATTCACGATAATTTATAGATGTTAAACTTACGTATAATTTATTTTTTTGTAATTCATAGATGTTAGCCCTATTTTATTTGAATTTAAAAACATTACGTGTAGTAAAATTGTAGCTGTTCAAATTAATCATTTAAAAAGATACAAATAGTCTAAATTCTTGAAAAAACAGTTCCCATTTTGAAATTATACTTAAAATTAAGTCAAATTTGATTCCATTGAACCAGAGTTATGCAGAAAACAACAACATCCGAAATAAGTATTTTTGATATCTTCAAGCAATACGATTATCTTCTGTCGGAGTGAGGAACCCAGGGATCGAGGGTTCAGTCTTAGAAAAGCTAACCATTGTTGCATAGAATCATATATTTTGTTTATAATGATGGTCAATAAAACTCGTCAATAAAACTAAATGGATGACATTTGGACGACTAGATCACTCTGAATCGATGATACAGTTGGTTGCAATGTCGAAAAGGTGGAAAGATTTAGATACCTCGGCAGTATTCTCACGGAGACTCTTGACCCAGGTGTAGAGGTTAGATGCGGAATTGAAGAAGCAAGAACTGCGTTCATTAAAATGAAATCCCTCTTCTGCAATGACAATATCAGCTTAAAACTAAGGCAGAGAATGATAAAATAGTATGTGTGATCGGTCTTGCTCTATGGATGTGAAACATGGACCTTGAAAGTAAATACCATGAACAGGTTAGAGGCTTTTGAAATGTGGCTTCACCGGAGAATACTCAAGGTCCCATAAACCGACATGATCACCAACACAGAAATTCTCAGGCGGGCTAGAGCAGATAGAGAACTGCTTACATTAATAAAAATCAGGAAAATTTCATATCTGGGTCATATACTTCGAGGGGAGAAGTATCACTTGCTCCATTTAATATTGAAAGGCAAGATAGAGGGTTGCCGAGGGCCTGGTAGGAAACAAATGTCTTGGCTGCGTAATATACGAGAGTGGACCCCCATTAAAAGTGTGGAGGAACTATTTCGGGCAGCGAAGATAGAGAGACATTTTCAAGAGTGATCGCCAACGTCGGGGGACCTGATACGGCACACAAAGAAGAATAATGATGGTAGCACGAGTGGGAGGAGTTCAAACTTAAACAGATTATTATTGTTTAAAAAAAAAATGTTAAAAAGAAAGACAAACGTTCCCGAGTTACGAATAACCTAACAATATTTCCTACTACCGTCACAGTAGTCGGAAAATATTGCTTATGTCGTGATGGAGGACGTAGCCAGCCGAGGAATTGAACACAAGTCTCCTGGATGGGACCCAAACGCGATGCAATGGTATAACGCAGTGGATAATTCATCTTGCGTAACACATAATCATATCAATGGATGAATTGAATCCAGATTTTAATTTCAGTAATCAGTCATGAGTCATGGCTTTTCGTTTTCCATTCAATGAAATACAATGCCATTAAATACGGATCATTATTATTAATAATAATACTCACATTTGTGTTTGATGATTGCCTTAATGATGATGGCTTAATTAGGTGTAATAACATTTCAACAAGCTTCAATCATTTAAAAAGGTCTTGGCATTTAATTATTGGTAAATAATAGTTTTTTATGTCTAGAGAGATGGTCTGCGCTGCTCCCACTCACGTTGAGTCCATTGGTACTTTGCTGTACACCTTATTCCTTTGAATATAACCGATTTAATTCAATTTGCCAGTTTAAGGTTATCTTAGGGTCTTCGGCGATGTCTTCTAGTTCTGAAAAACATGGTTTTAATTCCCCTTACGAGAGATGGGAAGGCTGATAGAGATATTGAAAGAAGGGTGAATGCAGGTAACTCTATTAATGGAGGACTGAACGCCGTTGGCACCAACAAAAAACTGTCCAAAGATGCGAAACTAGCCGTCCATAATGGAGAACTGGTACCTACCCTGATGTATGGCAGTGATGTATGGAACTGGCAGAGGAAGGATGAAAGTACACTGAACGCAGTAGTAATGAGATCCCTGAGGCGTATGTGTCGTAAAACCATGTATGATCGTGTGAAAAATGTGGAAATCCACAAAGAATGCAAGGCTGAGGAACGTTCCGATGGTTTGGGCATGTAGAGCGAATGAACGAGGAAAGGAGTGTATGGAGAATATATGACGCAAGTGTGAATGGTAGAAGAAGTCGAGGACGCCCAAGAAAGACATGGCACGACCAAATGAATCAGATACTTGAGTCGGGCCATGTCAAGAGTCAGAATAATAGAAGAGAATGTATGAGACATTGTATGAATGTAAACGAGGCAAGGAATGTGTGCCAAGACCGGGATGTTTGGCGGTCCGTCCTCTCTGCCTACCCCTGCGGGGAAACGGCGTCAAGTTAGTTAGTTAGTTAGGTTACGCGGGCGCTTCATTGCAGCCGGAGGCTTTTTACAATAGCTCCTAGTTTATTTTGAAAATAGTGAGAAATTCTCAAGTCTTATTGTGTAAATATATCATAAAGTAATTATAATAATTTAAAGGATAAGTGAATGAACTCAAAATAATTTTAAAGTTACCAGTGTGGACGTAATCCGCGATTGTAGAAAAATGTTCGTTAAGATTTCTAAATCAATCTTTCAGTATTTCTAAATAGTGCTACAAACTGAGTGACATTGACCATTGACCATTGACCACATGTTTCGTCCCTTGTTTCGTGCTTTGTGCCGGTTTCCACATGTTTCGTGCCGGGCCTTGTCTCGCTAACAGGGTGAAGTGTTAGCTGCTGACCATCGTTTGTTTTGTTTTTGTTTTTTGTGATACTAGCAATGTGTACCACATAATATATGACCAATGACTGGGCGTAAATATGGTGATTGTGTACGACAGAGCAGAGCTGATAGACTTAAAAAATACCGGTGTGGCATTATCACCTTTGGTGGCCGCAAAACTTGACTTTTACAACTTAAATCACACTACTAGAAAAATAAGATTTAGAGGTTGTCGGGGGGGGCGAAACCGTAAAAATAAATCGGGAGAAAACAGTGCGGTAACCCACAACTCTGACCATGGGAACACAAACCAATACAAAACTACAGTAACAAAAGTGTCCGTTCAACGCCATGCAAACTTACAAACTCGCCGACTTGCAGTGGCAAATTGGAATGCACGCTCAGTGAACAATAAGGTGGACGATGTTCACGATATTATTAACCAAAATAAGCTTAACATCCTATCGGTCACTGAGACGTGGCACGAAAACTACGACTCCACCTCTATAAAAAAGTTGCGAGCCCTTGGCTATACGGTCGTAGAACAAGCGAGACTTAAATCACCGGATGACCCCAGAAACAATAATATCTCCTTTGTGAATCATGGAGGGGTGGCCATTATTGGGCGTCAAGGAGTACGCATAGCTAGAATAAACATTGGAGATTATCATACTTTTGAATCTCTGGGCTGTAGTATCTCTACAACCGGCACGTCTTTCACCCTGATCACTATTTACCGACCGGGGTCGAAGATCATCACCGGAGAATTTTATGCGGAACTTGCGCAACTTTTAGGGCGGGTAAACTCCTTACCGGGTGCCCTTATTATAACCGGGGATTTAAATATCAGACTGGACAGAAAGACAGACGGTAACACGATTAAATTTATCGATGTCTTGGAGTGCTACGGATGTACGCAGTGGGTAGATATTCCAACTCATAATGCAGGTGGAGTATTAGATGTTTTTATAACAAGGATAACAGACCCACCGTTAATAACCGAAGTCATAGACGTAGGACTGTCAGACCATAGACTTGTACGTACGGAAGTAGACTTCAATCCTTCCAAACCTATCTACAAAACGAAGACGACCAGAGCATGGCGAAATTTTAACTTTGACCTCTTCGAGGAAGAGCTAAAGTCATCCATTCTCGTTAAATGTGACTTAAATAGTAATGTCATTTCGACATCCGGACTGGTGGAAATTTATAACGGTACCTTAACTGATCTTATTAACAAACATGCCCCCTTTTCGACCAAGACCTGTGCTGTTCGCAAGTCTGACTCCTGGTTTGATGCAGAATGCAGGGAAAAGAAGAGGATCATGCGCCGACTTGAGCGGATTTTCCGAAGTGGAAAACTAACCGACGAAAGGGAAGCTTGGGTTACTGCGCAAACCGAATACAGGGAGACAATTCGAAGAAAAAGGTCAGAGTACTGGATGACGAAGATTGAGGGTGAAGATTCTGACCCTAAGCAACTTTGGAACTCGCTTAAAAATGTCATGGGTGAGTCTGAAAACTCACCTACAGCCGCGGTCAGTCCGAAGGACTTCTCCAACTTTTTCCAAGAAAAAATTGAAAACATCCGAGCAACGACGGCGTCAGCACCTCCACCTAATTTCACCACCTACAACGGCGAATTTCTGATGAAGTTCAGACATACTACATTGGAGGAAGTCACCAAAATTGTGTCTAGTTCTCAGAACAAACAATGCGCATTAGACCCAATTCCAACGTGGCTACTAAAAAAGTGTTTGAAACATGTAGTGCCGTTCCTAGTGTTCCTTTTTAATAAAACTTTCGATTTAGGCGAGGTGCCCCAACTACTCAAAAAAAAGCCCTTGTTTCTCCAATTTTAAAGAAACCCCAATTAGATTCTGTAGATTTAAGTAATTATCGTCCTGTATCAAATTTACCGTTCATCTCAAAAGTCCTTGAAAAAATTGTGATCAGGCAGATGACCGCCCATCTGGCCAAAAATGAACTACTATCCAAGTACCAGTCAGCTTATAGGAAGTACCATTCTACAGAGACTGGATTATTGCGCGTGTTGTCAGACTTAATGCTTGCAAACGAGTCAGGTAAGTTAGCTTTGCTATCATTATTAGATTTGAGTGCAGCATTTGATACCATCGACCACAATTTCCTCATCGAAAGACTGGAAAAAACCTTTGGACTGGGTGGTGAAACTATTCAATGGATAAAATCCTATCTCTGTGGCCGAACACAATCTGTACAAGCCGGTGGTAAAAACTCTCCCTTTGTAACCCTCACTTCTGGAGTCCCCCAGGGTTCCGTGCTGGGACCCCTACTTTTCATTTTGTTTATCAACGATGTTGCCAAAATAATAGAATCATTCGGACTTCTTTCCCATTGCTACGCTGACGATCAGCAAATCTATTTCTACTGCACACCGAATGAAAGAGATAGATTAAAAGATATCACTGCTAAATGCATCGCTGCCATAACAGACTGGATGTCCTCGAACAAACTGAAACTAAATCCAACCAAAACAGAATTTCTTTGGACAGCAACAAAAAAGCGTCAGTCAATATTAGATAAATCTCCGCTCATTACTTCTGGCTGTAACATCATCCCTAAAGATGGTGTTAAACTCCTAGGTGTACATTTAGATCAAGATCTTTCCCTCAAATCCCAGATTAACAAAACAGTAAGCGCAGGATTCTTTCACCTGCGCCAAATCAAATCTATAAGGAGAAATATTCCGACTAAGGCCACAAAGATGCTGGTAAACTCTTACGTTGTATCACGACTTGACTATTGCAATGGCATATATGCAAACCTCCCTAAAATATATACTGACAGACTTCAGTCAGTTTTCAATGCTGCAGCAAGACTGATAACCGGCGTTTCCAAATATTCTCATATTTCCCAACATCTGCGGAACCTTCATTGGCTTAAGTGTCCTGAGAGAATCCAATTCAAACTCTGCTGGATGGTTTTTAAGGCAACACACGACATGGCGCCACCCTACCTGTCAGAACTGTGTATTCCAAACGATGTCAACACTAGGCAAGCAACCCTTCGATCAGCATCCTCAACAGCCATAGGTAGGCTCTCAGTACCTATGCGCAATCCCAATACCAATTTCGGAGACCGGGCTTTTGCTGTGGCAGGCCCAACAGCTTGGAACAAACTCCCTTCACATTTGCGAAAGATCGACAGCACATCTGAGTTCAGAGCAAAGCTCAAAACTCACCTCTTCGCATTATCATATCCAGAAAAATAACTGTATTTTTTCAGTAGTATTTCACTACTCAGTCCATGGGAATTACCTGGTTTTTTCACAATTTTTTACAATTTATTACACAATATATTTACTTTTTTCATATTATTTTCCATGACTTATACTGACAGCACGGGCAGTGATCATAACAATAGGTGTTTATAAATGTAAATAAGTATGTTAGTCGTAAATAACTAATTGGAAGACTGTTGCAAGTCGTCACACGATTAGAGCAGTAACAATACTGCTCTGTTCGTATTATGACTTGCAAGTGCAAACTTGATTATAAAATAGGTATAGTTCTAAGTCACTAGTGATATAAGTCTTAGTTATAAGTCATTTATCAATCTTAGTTGTAAGCCACTTGTAGTATATAGGTATAGATTAAATGTATAAATGAATGTTTAAAGCGCCCTTGAGGTGATTTTCTCACGAAAATGGCGCTATAGAAGTTATCCAATTATTATTATTATTATTATTATTAGTTAGTTGGTAGGTATCTAAAAGTCAGTACATTAAAATCGTACTTTTTTCATCCTCTATTTAGCCATATAGTTCAGGTAAAACAAGGGTTTGATAAATTGAAAAAATCGTGCATTCATGAAACTTGGGTCATACTTTCATCTTGGCGGAATTAGTGGATTTCATCACTTTTTTGGGCGAATTAGGGAGATGCGGGAAATTTTTTGAAAAATACGTATTTAAAACAAGGCGAAGTGAGCTATAGTTTACTTTATTTTCAATTAAATCAAAACGAATAACTTTGCAAAACACCACTATTTTATAAAAATTATCAACATGTTTCGAAACCAAAGAATTCTTCGTCAGGATAATAAAATTCATAAAAATAACAAAAGACAAACAAGTAATAGACAAATAAGAACTAAATAATTTGCAAAGATTGAAGAAGTACTATATTTTCATTGATGCTGAATCGACGAAGATCACTTTCAAGTCGATATAATCAATATTTGGTAAGATTGGACAGATTTTGTGATGTCCGCTACTTTCGGATGCCTAGTTGTGGTGTCCGTGGCTGTCCATTCGTGATGGCAGCGCCAATTAGGTTATGTGGACTCACAGATGTATGGACGAAATATTGTGTAGGTAGTACACGAATGAAGAGAGTAACAGTTTACTGTACAGGTATTTATTAGGGGAGCTGCCTAAGCAGAAGAGGACGAATCTCGCATACATCGCCTTATATAGATTCACGCAAGCATGCTATCTCGCTTGCACTCATACAATACACACAGACATTACAGATTTTTAGTAAAGAAACGTTAAAAGTAAAGAATTTTGGGCGGTCTCTGCAGATCTTCATTTCCACGGGCAAGAAGAATGTATGAGCAAATTTTCCCAAATGCACAAATTTTGTCACTAAATTTGTGCATTTTGTCATTAACTTTGTGCATTTTGATACCATTTTACATGTGGTAATCAAACAAATTAATCTATTATACTTGCCTTCCTTCATAAATATAATGCCTGTGACGATAGCGCCCTGTCCCATTTCGTGTTTGATTTATGATATTTCAACAATCTTTTACCCTTTGGATATGTCCTTGACATTAATAAGTATATGATAATCACATTGAAAGAGACAAAGGTCAAGGATTTAAGTACCTATCAATACTAATGTGCATATATGTAATAAATAATATTTCCATAACAACTGTTACTTTTATTAATAAGACCTTGTGTCTCTATAGGTAGTAAGCTTTCTTTTCGGAAACCCATAAATATAATTGTTCTCTCAAACTAGGTACTTGGTTTCATCATTAAAGTTACTTGTAATAAGTAAGTTATTAAATACCCTAAAACTCTTTACTGCTCCTTGGTTCGCCATCAACTTGAATATGCTTGTGTTGTTTGGTCTCCTTTTTACGCTGTCCATAATAATAATATTTGGATGATAATAATATTTCAGAGATCTAGAAAACTACAAGCTAGACAAACAATTCCATTTTTGTTTTGAAGAGTTTTAATTTTCAATGTCCTCTTCAAAACAAATATGTCTAGAAATTGTTACATAGTTCATGCCCAAGAAAATACAAAAAAAAATTCCATATTCATTATATCGAGTCCGTTCAACATCGGTTCTTGATTCAACATCGGTTCTCGAGAAAGAGGCGATTACTTATATGATGAAAAAATAAACTAACTCTAAATCTTTCTCCTTTATGTGTGTATAGACTGG
This sequence comes from Limnephilus marmoratus, assembly GCA_917880885.1. Classification (NCBI taxonomy): domain Eukaryota; kingdom Metazoa; phylum Arthropoda; class Insecta; order Trichoptera; family Limnephilidae; genus Limnephilus; species Limnephilus marmoratus. Next base: position 21,036,319 of record OU862930.1, read on the forward strand.
TCAACTCTTGTCAAGATCTTTATTTTTTTGTTAGAAGTCTAAATGATTTTGGTCGTCCATTAAACAAGTGAATAAATGATATAATTTTTTTGTTATTTTCTTATGTTTAATGTTTTATATCTGCTTTTTGTCTTTACTTTCACGTACCATCCTTTATTATAATAATTAATATTTTCATTTCATTTCATTATTTTGTAAATTAGACGTAGGTAGGTACCTGGGTCCGTTAATGAACAAATAAATAAAGTGAGTGCGAAATTGTGCTTTAGATACACGTGTGTAATAAATATGAAGATTAAAATCATGTAATAATTAACATAATAATTGGTGAAAATGGGGAAAAATAGCTCGACTGTAGTCATAAAGAAAAATTCAGACATAATTTCATGTTGAAAATATTATTAAGAAAAATTGAATGTAGTCAGTAATAACTTAGTTAGTTCATATAGTTTTTCTTCGCTCATTTAATAGGGGTTAAGTTCGAGTTTTCGGACAATTTTCTTTAATAACTTTGTCAAGGATAACGACTTATTCTTGAACCGTCAAAGGTCCGTCATAAAATTGTTTACTACCCCCTTAAAGTTCATATTGTTATCTTAAGTACCCACCATACGTATTTATGGACAAAATAACGCAATAGCATTTTACTGTTAATGCTATTTAGGTTTATATGTACATATTATGATAAAAACAAATAAAGATTTTAATGATAGATATGCACGGTAAAACACACTGAAATATGTGACATGTTTAATCGCAGGAGACCATGCTTGTCACAGCTCACATATGTCTCATGGAAATCGTTGTATCTCTCTTACTATCATAGTGAGAAATATGATCTAAATGGTGTTGGAAAGAGAAAACAACACGCAATATATTAAATTCAAAATTAACCACAAAATAATTATTATTTACAGGTGGAACCAAAATTTCCGACAGCAAATTGAAAAAAATTATGAAACTTTGTGAATTTTTTAAGAATTATTTTTTCATGAATCGACAAAAAAGTGAGGTGAAGGTAACGTTTGTAATTCATTCGTCTAACAAAATATATGTGTTTTAATTTTTTTTTTCATTTTGAGTAATTTAAGTTAAAAAAAACGATAGGTGAGGGATTTAATTTTTTTTTTTAATTTGCAAAAAAATTACATGGTTATTTATAATAGTCAAATTTGAAAGCGTATTTCATCATCATATGTGTTCCATTTATTTGAGTTTTGTCGCAAAGCGGAAATATTTGATGTATCTGACAAAATACGCTGGATTTTTGAAGAATTAAGATAGAAAAATATTTTAAGTATGGTGTGTGAAACGGGGAGGCGGGTGTGGGTACCGCCGCCCCACAAACCATTTATTGGATAACCAACACCCCTGCCATAGTCATTCGAAGTGGATCGCCACGTTTGATGATTTTTGCAGGGATGTCCGGGTTCATGGAGTGAGGTACGTCTAGGTCTTAGCCACCTACTGCGTGGCTGCCCGGATCGGGAGAGACTGGTTGAGAGATAAATAGGTTAGCCTAGACCTCTCCAACATGACTCTCTCTGAATATCGCCTTACACCGCAGTGGGAGGGATGGAATCATACGTCCGTCTCTCCTGGATACATTGACCCCCCGATTGCTACCATACCTTTTCCTTCCCAGAACTTCATATCATTCCTTTGCATAAAAATACCCTCAACACAGCATCCCCAGATGACAGGGCCTCAGACTTTTGAAACACGCTCTCAAGGCATTTCTTGTGTTCTTCTTTATTCTATGGAACACAGCAATATACGAATATATCTGACAGTATTAATACCCTAGCGACTATGCGGTTGAAAATGAGAATCCGACTCCGCGTACAATACTGGCGTCGCGCAATGTGGAAACCATCTGCGAACGTGAAGTTTGTGTCTAAGCTACTATCGTAATTGAACCGAATTAAAGCAAGTAGCTAATAATATCAAAAGATGGCGCCACTTACGTTAACAGCTAGCATAAGGAACGTCGGCTGGCAGACGTACGTATTCTTGGATTTGCATTTTCATGAATCTCAACTGGCGAAGGCGAATCAAAAACCGCCCGCAGGGCCTAGCAACAAAAACCTGCAGAACAGGTTTTTAAACTTTTTAAGTGCTAGTTATTAATTATTTATTATTAAGTTGTCTTGGTGCATCAGCTATGTAATAACTTCGCCACTGATATCAGATATCAGGTAAACCACCTGTAAAGTTGCGAAACAAATTACACCCGTTTTGAGAAAACTTGTTTTTATATATATATACATAACTTGAAGAATGACATTCCTAAATAAAAAAGGTTTTACTCGTGTACTTAATATTTGCAATGTGCATTTTTAGAATGTCAGATTATTATACTTATAATATATACAGGATGTAACAATACGTACACGACAGCGTTTTCTGAACTGTTTTGGAGTAAGACTTGTGGACGCAATTATAATCTCTTTTAATATTTTTTTTTCCAAAGAAAAATCAAAATAACGCATTTATTTATTTAGAACATAAATATTTTTCTTCCAATGAAATGTAGGGGGATCAGATAATGGTATGGTATTATGATTGTATAGAGTCGAATTATGTGTTTGTGTAAAAATGACTGGCGAAGGACCTTGATTTTGTGTTACTACCGCTGCTTGCAATAATAAAAATACATGTTGGATAGAAAGGAAAGGACTCACCAAAAGGATAAAAGAACTTTGTATGCTGGCAATGCAATCATCTGCTTCCTCTCCCATCCAATAGGCAAAAACAGCAATGGTCGTGAGTTGGTTTATTTTACAGTACACGGCGCAGTTATTTTTAATGGCGATTAACCGATAGCGGAGCACAATGGCGATATGTTGCGGCGGGAGTTTATTACAGACTGAGTTAGATTGGCGGGTAGGCAAATAGGGATGGGTAGGAAAAGGAACTTGCAATAATATTAATACCAATTCCAAGCAGTGACAGTATGTATGCGTGCTATGTAGGTGTGTGTATGTGTAAGTATGTGTATGGGCGTAACCAGTTGTGTATAAATCAAATAAACATTAATATATTACTTACAAGTTTATTACAACAATTGCATCCGTACCATAATTTATATTTACACAATATTCGTAAGAACAGTGGGAGCGAACACGTAGCGATTTTCGAGCAGTCGTTTCGTCGGCAATTAGGAACAGAATGGTTCTTCTTATTTCGTTCGCCGCCGGCTGTCGGTAACTAGATGAACATGTTGTGAGATCGATATTGGCGTGCGACGAGCCAATATTCGGAGAGGATTTCGCGATTCAAAATAGCTGCGTCGCGTCGTGGCAAAATGGCGACACCAAAAAGTGACAAACACGGACATTCATAGGTTTTAGCCTGCGAGGGAATGAGATAGTATAATCGGTCTCCTCTTAGTGCTTCGTAGCCTATCGGTCTCCTCTTTGTGCGGTGCTTCGTAGCCTCCCGTCTTTTTTATTATTAATTTTTTATTCCAGTAAAAAGAAAATTACATTTCACTTATTTAACTAGAAATAATTAAACACATTAAACTTAAATAAATATAACAATACAGCGCTATTCTATGGCATTAGTTTGTTTATCAAGAATAAACATTTTTTTTTTTTTAAATGTACCCAGTGTTTCATAACGCCGATGGATTTCTTTCGTTTTGTGCTCCGATTGTCATACGAGATCGGCAGGAACCCAGACTTGGGAATTCCGCACAAAAAGGGTGCGTGACTACACGGTCAACAAGTGACAAACGCTTTATCGTCAACAAGTCAGTCCGTTGCTAACCACCGATCGTATAGTGACATTTCGCACCGAGCCGAAGTGTTATTCATCATATCGTCACATAAAGTATAAATCCTACCGTATTCTTTCGTATATTTTGTGAGAACTCGTGACTCAAACTTTACCGAAGTTCTAACAATCAAATAGAACAATCTCGAATGCTTATGGACATCTATGACCGTCACCAAGTCAGAAGAAAACAATCGTGAGTACCACTTAATTGTGATATACCTTTCTTGTTTGGTGGTTGGGCATAACTTAGCGAAATCCATAAGCGTCTTAGCAAGAGTAGCCGCAAGGTTACTCTCATCCCCATGCCCCGTGCATGATCACCCAGCTTATTTTCGTTTTTATTGTCGTTTGGGAAGCAATCACATAATTTGCCCTCTTCGTAACCAATGGATTGTTTGCCATAGTTAGTGTGGATGGTGTTTAAATGTATGCTGTCGTGTAAAGTGTTTATTATTTAACGAATTCTGTGTTTGATAAGTTTTAAGATTTTCACGGCCAAAAGCATTTTCGTTATTTATTTTTGGGGTGTTATGCCTTGTTGCGCTACCTCTTTCTTTAGCCAACGTTTCGGACATCGTTGCAGTGTCCATCATCAGGGCAGATCCGGCAGATCCGGTAGATGTGTCTGGTAGATGTGTCCATCATCAGGCCAGATCCGGCAGATCCGGTAGATGTGTCTGGTAGATGTGTCCATCTACCGAATTTGCCCTGATGATGGACACTGCAACGATGTCCGAAACGTTGGCTAAAGAAGGAGATAGCGCAACACGGCATAACACCCCAAAAATAAATAACGAAAATTCTGTGTTTGTATGTACGAGTTTATTGTTTATTTTGTAAATAAGGAGACACGAATTGTATTCGTATAGTTTTCTTAGTGTTAATAGTTTTGTTTCCATATACAATGTTTTTGTGGACATGTCTACTGTCTACTTTAGTTTTCTGAAGGTTTCACTTCTACAGCGTGTGAATTGCACACTCTATTTTTTTTGTCTTCTGTCGTTATCAGTGTCTTTTATAGGGTTTTTTACACCCTGTATATTTATTTTTCAGTAGACCACTTTGCAGCGTTAGACATAAAACTCGATTTAAATATGCCATGAATATATAGCTTCTACTTACCGGTGCAACATTGCGACGCGTCTCCGTACTGTTATGCAGAGAGCGTGGGAAAATTGCATTTTAAATTATATTACAGTTCGGAAAGCAAACTACATTCCGTATTGCAAATCTAGAACTAGCCTCTTGACAATTTTCTGTAAATATACATGGAGCAATCAATATTTATGGATGCATTATGGAATGCGATAAGATTGTGCAATTTATCGAAGATGTTACCAACTATGAACATCTTTGAGTTGCTTGGCAGAGCAGTAAGATCCTTGGATCGTAGATAAGGTAAACCACATTTCGACACCTTACAGGAATAACTAATCATTCATGAATATTATAATTTGCACTAAAAAAATTGCTGATGCCAAAAAAACTTGTTGTCTCTTTTACAACTATACTTCTACAACTATACTACAACTGTACTTGCTTCCAACTCTCATTGCGTTACCAATAAAAATTCAGGATTCAAGTAAATCTTTCGGATAATTCGAAAGGGCGATGGTCAGTTTTTTCCCTAGAACGATACATTATTTAATACTAGCTGAAGTCCCCGGCTGATGCCCGGACTTGACACAGAGTTTTCGAAATCACATGTAGACAGTGATCTTCCTCTTGTTTTGAAGGCCACATGTTCAAAATTTCATCGCCCGTACGGTCAAAATTTAAGAATCCTACTAACAGTGGGTACAACTCTGACGCCGCGCCTTACGCAAAACCGTTTTCATACGTGGAGTTTATATAGAAATGTATTTTTGTAATAGGACCGAATTAAAGCAATGCCACAAGATGGCGCCACTTACTTTAACAGCTTGCGTGATTAGCATCGCCTAGTAGGCGTAAGTACTACGGATTTGTAATTTGTAATCTCTCCAGATATGGAGAGATTGACGATAATATGATTATTATTTTAATTAGCGTTGTGCGTAATACTACCACGCGGTTATATATTATTACATATGACGTCATTGCCTGTCGCGGTAGCTTTGTCCCGGTGAATAGCTGTCGCTGGATCCCAGTGGATCCGAGGAACCGGCTATTTTTTTTTGGGAGGCGGGAATGGGTACCGCCGCCCCGGGAACCTTTATTGGATAACCAACACCTCTGCCATAGGTCACCCCAAGTGGTTCGCTACGTTTGGTGATTTGGCAGGGGTGCCCGGGTTCATGGGGTGAGGTTTGTCTAGGTCTTGGAGGCGGATGACCAGGACATACTGAACCCCAGATTCCTACCCACCCTTAAACCGTTTTCCTTCCCAGAACTCTCCTCTCCTTCCTTTCCTTAAAAAAACCCTCCACACAGCATCCTCAAAGATGACATATGCCCTGAGGGAAATTATTTTCCTCGGGGCCTCCTGTGTGGAGCTCATGTAAAAAAAAAATTTTTTTTGAAACCAGTTCCTATCGGATTTATAAAATGGTCACCAACACTCAAAGAGGGGGAAGCTGAACCAAAAGCCATCTGCAGGGCCTAGCAGCAAAAACCTGCGGAGCATCAAACTACGTTCAGTTTTGATTTGTGAACTCAACCAACCGTCAACCTACGAGTATGTAGATTGCTTACTCATAATATTTCATAATGATGCCTTAATTTTCCAAATTAACCGTTTTATTTTATGTGAAATTAAATCGCGAAATGATGGCGATTTTTAAAAGAAAGTTATCAATTATGAATATGCAGGCACAGGTAGGTACTACATAAATTTTTCCTGGTGAATAAATAATTGATGGACTTCAGTTAAATTCAACCAGCAACACATAATAAAGTTAGTATCAGTATTCTTGAAAAACAAAGACGTTAATTCGCTTTCCAAATGCAAATATCCAACATTAGACAGTGAAATTGTTATTTATTATAGGATTATTACGCTGATTTTTAATGTTAGACAATTCATCACTTTCTCTGCGTGCGATGCAATGGAAGTATGTACTATGTACCTCTAGTATCTCCCTGGCATGTTACCAACAAAAAATCAAAGACACACTTGAGTTACGCAGGAAAACAAGATATGAATTATGCATTGGTAAATGAGAAAGTCAAATAAAAACAAAATTAAAATCGTTTACCATGTAAATTAAAATAGGGCATTCTCTATGGATCACTTGTAAACTTCTTAATAAAAACACATCGCATCACACATCTGCCCTGATGATGGATTCCGAAACATTGGCTAAAGGAGAATACTACCCCAAAAATAAATAACAAAAATACTTGTGACCGTGAAAATCTAAAATCAAATCCCTTAATAGAAAATCTTAATAAAATAGGGCGTTCCCCAAGGATCACATGTGAACCCACTAATAAAAGAAAACTCATCATTTGTTTATTTTTATTTCTATTTTTTGCCCATACGGGCTTTTACAAACCTGCGATATAATATACGCTGACCAACAAGTCTACAGGGGGGTGTGCGGATGTTATAAATGACACCGAAACCAAAATCATTGGTACCAAAAATTGCGTCACCAAAACAATTATCAAGAAGAAAGTGCATTATTTCACAGACAAAATATCGTAGGAAGCCTAGCTTTTTATCTTTTGTTGTTCTGCAAGGACCAAATTTGTTTCTCAAAATATTATGCTTTCGAAGCCAAGTGACGGAATTAGATGGGGAGTTTGGTTATACAATTATTCGTAGGTGGAACGAACTATTTATTGTTATTAAATTTAACTCCATTTCAAAAATTCTTTCTTTTATTCAATGATACTATTATTCAATTTATAAAAACAGTTTACTTATAAACCAGTTCTGCTATGTAATTATTATCTATTACGCGCGACAGCTGTTTCGCCTTCTGAAGGCGTTCGACAGTTTGATAATGCCTTCAGAAGGCGAAACAGCTGTCACGCGTAATAATAATTACGTAGGAGAACTTGTTTATAAATAAACAGTTTTTATGAATTGAATAATAGTATTAATCTATAATATAAAAATGAATCGCTGAATGTGTTGCTAAGCGCATAACTTTCGAACGACTGCACCAAATTGGATAATTTTTTTTGTGTGTTCGTTATTATCAGGACAAGGTTTTTATAAAACTTCAGGTGAGCTCTGGCATTATGAAATTTGTATAAAAAAATTGCTATTGGTGGCAAGCGAGGAAGTGGCTATTGCTATGGAAAGCGGGAGGGAGGGAGAGATGGGGGAGGGGAACCAGGGTGGGGGAGGGGAACTTGGGAGGAGGGAGGGGGACCTGGGAGGGGGGGGGAGGGGAACTCGGGAGGGTGGTTCGCGGGACGGGGGAAGGGGGGGAGAGTGGAGTGGGGAGAGGGAAGGTGGAGATGACGGAGTGGGAAACCCCTAATACCATGCGGGTGAAGCCGCGGGAAAAAGCTAGTGAATATATCAAAGGGAAGAATTATTCTTACGATTAGTAAGACACGTCATATTATGTCATATCTAAAGTTGATGTATCGATGAATATAATTTATAATCAAGTGAAACAGTATTCAAGAAGTAAAATTTGTTATTATAATATAAATCCCATACCGAAGAATAATAAAAGCTAAATTAATATTTAATTTCGGGGTACGTTATTATAGCGTTCTTGTAATTGTACATACCTACTGTTTCTGAGAAAGTATTGCCAACTGCTTGTAATCTAGGTACAAGCGGGTATCTAAATGGGTTCCATGACAGTTCATCCTGCGACAATTCATCCGGCGACAGTTCATCCTGCGACAGTTCATCCGGCCGACAGTTCATCTTGCCGACAGTTCATCCTGCCGACAGTTCATCCTGCCGACAGTTCATCCTGCCGACAATTCGTCCGGCGACAATTATTCATCCTGCCTGATCATTTAGAAGATTTTTTCTTCAAGTAAGTATGCAAAGAGGAAATACGGCCGTACAACCTAACCTAACCTAACCAAACCTAACCTAACCTAACCTGACCTAACCTAACCTAACCTAACCTAGCCGTGTTTGGTGACTAGATCTGAATAGCCAGGAAGATACGTTTTCCACATCTCCTTCCCCTCACCACTACCTTCAGCGTCACACCATACCAAAATTGGGGATGCCATTGGCACTCACTGGCTCGAGACGGTTGGGACTCTTGTGTTTTTTTTTTAAATCAGTCAATTCACCCTAAAAAGTTGGTGTTAATTTCAGATAAAAAAAGTTATATTAGATGCAAGTAGGAATCTTTACCGTTCTTTGCTAAGCCGACTGCACGTATAAGTATGTCGTATTTTGATATTCACGCATGCTTCTTCGGAGAGTCGATATTATTGTTAGTAAAATATTTTTACAGCGGATTTCCACTCAAGATGCCTTCAGATATAAGTATATCGATTTTGGTTGTACGGCCGTATATCCTCTTTGCATATTTACTTAATAAAAATCTTCTAAATGATCAGGCAGGATGAATTGTCGCCGGATGAATTGTCGGCGGGATGAACTGTCGGCAGGATGAACTGTCGGCAGGATGAACTGTCGGCCGGATGAACTGTCGCAGGATGAACTGTCGCCGGATGAATTGTCGCAGGACGAATTGTCGGGTCACCATCTAAATGACTCAGTTCTAAAGAAACAATTATAATAAGAAACACAGAAGTTTAGCTCGAAATATTTAATTGAAAACTATAACAATATCTGATTCATTTAACATAATAAACACATAATTACGTCGAACTGTTCACCCGAAACTGTTATTTGATAATTGCATAGTTAACTCAACCGAAATACAGCACCTAATGCAGCATCGATTATATTATTGATATAATTATTCCATATCATGAATTAACTCTAATGGTTGGTTTCTTCATTTACCGAGAATGCTAAATGCAATTCTAATTGTAAAAGTAAACGGTCAAATGCATAGTAATTTTTAAATTTCGACTGTTTACTTTTACAATTAGCATTGCATTTAGCATTCTCGGTAAATGAAGAAACCCACCCTAAGTGTAATTTTTCCGCGAAAACGTTAAAATACACGCGAGGAATATTTTGCCGGCGCGGTTAGTCAATTGAATTTTGTATTTTGTCAATGCTTTTTGTATCAATGTATTTTGTCAATGCTCTTCGTCTACATGTAATCTCCTTTCATTGTGATCTCTCTTTTTTTCTTTTCTGTTCGTGTTATTGTTATATTGTTAATTGGACTATTTGTCCGTAAATAAATAAATAAATAATCGATAAAGTTTGGAAATTTGCAAATATAGTATAAAAATTAAGTTTTAAAAATTAGCAGACACAATTTAAAATAACATCAAAAACAAATTGTAAAACAACAACATAACGATAAAATCAAATATCTCCCCTTAATATGTAAGAAATAGTTTGGTAAATAGACTATTTCTCTCTCATCGCCATTTTCTTTGGTATGTATTTAATTGTCTGTATTGTTTTCCTGAATAATAAAAAAATAACAATTTATTTATTTATATTTTATTAACGCCCTAGTGGGCTTTTACAAGAAAAGAAGCAAATATATAATTAACAATGTTAATTACATGTATTACATAAACAATAAAACAGAATAAATATGAATGCAATCGACTCGTTAGGTAAAGAATATTACAACATAAAAAAGAAATGAAATGAAATAGTACAAGTTGTACTTACAAAAAACTAAAAGAATTCATTTTTAAATATTTATACATATTATTAACAATAATAATAAGACCTGACATAGAACAAAGTGTAAATAGAACTGATAAAATATTATAAAGTAAGTATACATTTTACTGGTGAGGTTTAGATGAGAAAATATTTTATGAGAAAAACAAAAAAAATAATAAAAGTTAATTATTAGCAGATAGAATCGAGATTAGTTGATTTTTGAAACATTCAAAACTGTCAACACTAAATATATCTATAGATTCGCAGTATTTATTCGCAAGGTTATGGATTCTTGGAATTGGTGAGTATATGGAGTAATTAGTGTTGAGTTTATTGTTGCATTTAAAAATATCTTTACTACGATGACAACAATGATAATAACAATAACAACAACCAAGACAACAACAATTTGGAAGGCGGAGGTACCGCCGCCGCCCCGGAAAACCATTTATTGGATAAATCAACACCTCTGCCATAGGTCATCCCAAGTACGTTTGGTGACATAGCAGGGATGCCCGACTTCACCGAGTGAGGTTTGTCCAGATCCTGACCGCCTGCTGCGTGGCGGGCCGCATTGAGAGAGACTGGTTAAGGCAAGTCTTTTGACCTCTCCTGCCAGAAACTCTGATCTGGATCCATCGCCTTACCTTGCAGTTGAAATGAGGATTCGTACGTCCGTCACTCCTGGACATACTGACCCCCAGATTCCTACCCACCACTCATACCTATTTCCTTCCCAGAATTTCCTTGCCTTCCTTTCCTAAAAAAACCCTCCACACAAATTGTGACTTTATAAAAACTCCTGGGGGTGACACTCGGTTGGGTCTCACCCCCCCATTAGCTGGCACTCAGGGCGGCCCCCCCCACCACCCCTCGCTGCATCATAGCATCGAATATCTCTTAAAAAACAACTCTACTGCATTCGAATGTTTTGATTAAATGAATTATGGGAATGTTCACATATTTTTCAATGTCGTGTGGTGTTCGAAACATTATGTAATGTAAGAAATAATATAACATTACATCATAAATACATCAAATAACTAATTAATTTATTCCAAATAATAGTAGCTTACTTGCTTTTTTGTGCATTCATAGTCCGTGAATGTCAATTTTTTAAGATTCAATTCGTACTTGAAGTTGACATTGTTAACAAACAACATTACAAAAAAATAAACAAGAAATACTCGTTTACACTAAGGCGATAATTATTTAATTGATAAACAAAAATTTTTTGCGTGGATTCAAACCCTAAAAAAAATGTGTAGGGACGTGCTTGAGTGATCCTGACATTATTTATTAAATATTAAATTTTGATCCCCTGTCTCTTTATAGACGTCTTCTTTTTTCACTATTTTTTTATTCAAAATCAAACAAAAAAAATTCTTCCACATGTCGTCACAGGCCACACATCCGAGTAACCGTCCAACTCCCCACCCCGACCCTAACAGTCCAATACCTAGTGATTTAAAAAATGTATTTTTTATTGAAAAACACCCATTTTTTTCTATAAACGGATAGACAGATAGGATAGATACGTCATTAGTAAGTTTACCACAGGACCACAGTTTCACAACGTCTTAGGAAGGCGTAACAGCTGTCACGCCCATAGCATAACCTGAAAAAACTTTTTTTTTTAAATTTAACTCATGTATTTCGTACCCTTTATTTTTTATTCGACAACTCGGGGATCAGAATTCCGGACCTCTGGATTCACAGCGACCGAATTTACGATCTGTCAAAAAGTTACCTATTACATTATCTTCTCGCTCTCAATGAAATAAATTGCCTTGTTAAATAACGCTATCTGATCTTCAGAATAATTTAAATTGCAACAGATCGGCGTTTACTTTTAAATTATGCAACAATGTCATTGTTAGCGTTCAAACACGCGAATCTTCATTGATGAAAATCTACTTTCATTTCGTGACGTCACACTTCACAGTCGAAACAATGATGTCATGTTGAATATGGAGAACAGTCTGCGCTTCGTTACCGATTATATTTTGACATTGATTTTGAAATGTGAGCGGAGAGTTTGTTTGATTTTATAATAATAACTAGCTGGGGTACCCGGCTTCGCTCAGGGATTTGATATGAGTTTGAACTAACGTTCGGACCCACGACGGGTCTTGCTTTTTATACCCCTACAAATGGGTAGCCTCTCCATAATGTCTGCCTTTAATGCCATAATGTTTCAGAACATTCCACAACATTTGATAGTGTTCTGGAATGTTCCACAATGATCTGGGATGTTCCTGAACGTTTCAAACTACTCCCGATCATTCCACAACATTCCAGAATGTTCCGGAATGTTCTGGATTGTTGTGGAATGCTATTGAATACTCTCGAATGTTCTGGATTGTTCTAGAAATTTCTATAGGGCGATGGGCGGCAATGGTAGCAATTACAACAGTTACTGCGATTACAATAATCACAATAATTACAACAATTACAATAAATAAAAAAACATTTCATCAATAATTACAAAAATTATGACTATTATAATATTTACGACATTTTCAACAATTACTACAATTACAACCATTACCGTTCAGTGGCCGAGATGGCATCGTATTTGGGTCCCACACAGGCGTCGTGTATACAATTCCTCGGATGGATTAGTCACTCCATCAAGACACAAGCAACATTTTCCGCTTACTGTGATGGTAATAGGAGATTTTCAAATACTGTCGGGTTATTCGTAACCCAAGAATGTAAGTCTTTAATTTTTTAAATAATAAAAAAAATGTAATAACTAATAACTATTAAAAATTCAACAATTACAATAATGAGAACAAATATAACAATTACGATAATTATAACAATTACAATCATTAAAAAAATATAACAATTTCAACAATAGTTACAACAATTACAACAATAATTAATATCTACAATCATCAATTACATTTTCGTATTTCTCACTTTTAAGGTGAAGCTATACGTGAATCTTTACTACGAATCGGTTTACATTACGAACATAAAAAAATAACAAAATATGTAAGCGTAAACTACTACAAAAATGTTTTCATGACTTAACTATGAAGTAATTTATAAGAAACAATTTAAAAAAAATACCCCTTTATGGCCAAGACTATTTTTGACGTTTTGTATGTTTTCTGACTTTTTTTCAATCTTATAAAATTTTGCACAAAATAAATTTAAACCACTTTGCGCTCACTTGCTTTGTGAAAATAAGACGCTCGATTTTAAATTTTGAAGACGTGGGAATCGAAATATTTCTAGCGTTTATATTCCTCTTGCATTATCAGAATTAATTATTGCATTATTCTAAGAACAGCACTTCCGCTGATTTCCGCAGTTTTCTGTAGTTTTCAACCCGTTCTTACTTAGTTCCGCCTGATTTAATTAAATTCATCTTAAGAAAGCTGTTTTAAAACAAAACAACAAGCATTTTCATTATCCAGAAATTTTAATAAAATTTTTCAGAGATCTTCAATAATTATTGTAGATGAAGAAACAAAAAATACGGTTACCCATCTTATTTTTTCACAGTTCATTAAATGCAAACTATTTCAGAGATACGAAGCTGCGAATATTTTTAACAATTTTTCCATGATGCAGAAAATATCAGAAAACCGATTTTTAACTTTACGAGCGTGGTATATTGTTGAGTGAACAAATTACGGTCCTCGTGTGCAATTCACACGCGGTTGAAGTGAAACCTTCAGAAAACTAAAGTAGGCAAGAGTGGGGAGGCTACAAAGCACCGCACAAAGAGTAGATCGATAGGCTACGAAGCACCGCACAAAGAGGAGACCGATTATACTATATCATTCTAGCCTTAATCCGAAATTCTATAGATATTTGTCTCTTTTTAGTGTCGTTTTTTCGTTTCATCGAGTTTCAAATCACAACGGTGCTAAAGAAGTTTTCGCTTAAAAAAATTAGAGTGTGGAGTTCACACGCGGTAGAAGTGAAACATTCAGAAAACTAAAGTAGACAAGAGTGAGGAGGCTACGAAGCACCGCACAAAAAGGCGATTGATAGGCTACGAAGGACCGCACAAAGAGGAGACCGATTATACTATCTCATTCTCTCGCAAGCTAAATTCTAAATGTGTATGTGTTTGTCTCTTTTTAGTGCCGCTATTTTACGTTTCATCGAGTTTCAAATCATAACGGTGCTAAAGAAGTTTGCACTTCAAAAAATTAGAGTGTGCAGTTCACACGTGGTAGAAGTGAAACCTTCAGAAAACTAATGAAGACAACTGTAATAAATGGACTGGGTTATTGTTAAAGGATTGAGGCAAAATGAGAGATGGCCTATGGCCTAAGTGCTCACGGGAACTAGTCGTAAACCGTCTCCACAAAGAAAAAAAAATGTAGACAAGAGTGGGGAGGCTACGAGGCACCACACAAAGAGGAGACCGATAGGCTACGAAGCACCGCATACAGAGGAGACCGATTAGTTTATCTCATTTTCTGGCAAGCTAAATTCTATAGATGTTTGTCTCTTTTTAGTGACGCTATTTTTTTTTTTTTTTTTTTCTTTAACTCCACACAGGAGGGCCAGAGGAAAATAATTTCCCTCAGGGCCTATGTCATCTTTGGGGACGCTGTGTGGAGGGTTTTTTAAGGAAAGGAAGGAGAGGAGAGTTTTGGGAAGGAAAATGGTTTAAGGGGGGGTAGGAATCTGGGGTTCAGTGTGTCCTGGTCATCCGCCTCCAAGACCTAGACAAAACCCACCCTATGAACCCGGGCACCCCTGCTAAATCACCAAACGTAGCGAACCACTTAGGGTGACCTATGGCAGAGGTGTTGGTTATCCAGTTAAGGTTACCGGGGCGGCGGTACCCATTCCCCCCTCCCAAATTGTAAATCGTTGCATCGAGTTTCAAATCACAACGGTACCAAAGAAATTTTCACTTAAATAACAATTCAACGTATTTTCTTTCTCGTTTTATACTCAAATTACACCAACACAGGTAGTTTACGTTTGATCTTTGACCAGTCTCCGACCTTTCTCTGTTTCCCAGACTTTTTTTTACTTGTTTTTCCTCCGAAACTGTCTTATACCGCCAATAATAATTTACCTGTCAGAACTATCAGAAGTTTCAATGGAAGCAATCATTGTACGTGGCATGTTTTCAACGGTATTAACCCTAGATTCACAACCTTGTCTAAGAGGAAAATTATTCATAAACATTCATCTCACAGACGAGTAAATTTAAGTGACGAGTTTTGGGGTACTTGTAAATAAAATAAATAAAATAAGTATGGCACTCCTTAAAATGTTTAATTAGGTAACAAAAAAAAATTATAAACGAGTTAAGATTAAATTTCATCGGTACATTCCACACACACGAGGCCGCGATGGTCCATGCATATATACTTTTTCCATTGCTTGCATTGGAACCTTGTCAAACGCCGTTTTTTATAATCACAATAACCAAAAACCTTTTTTTGAGTACCACTTGGACCAGGGCATCTAGCATGGTCGATCGATATAGTTTTTATCGAAAATGTCGGTAACTTCTCAACGCTCCCGAGCACGACTGCATGCCGCTAACGAACAAATAACAGTTCACAACGACTCAGGGTTCCTAATTTATTTGACGTGAACTGGTATTTGTTCGTTAGCGGCCTGCAGTCATGTTCAGGAGCGATTACAAGTTACCGACATTTTCGATAAAACCTATATCGATCGACCATGCTAGGTACCCAGGTGTGGTAATGGTAGGCGTTTCACCGAAAACTTCAGCGATTTTCCTTTTTTGGCATTTCGTATCTTTTACGTAATCTGATTGGTTGGATGTCGTTATCACTGTCGGAATCTGTCGGGACCATTTCATCTAATTCCATATGATCTTCATCATCACTCATTTCTACATCCTTTTGCTGACTGGTAAAATCATCATCACCAGAATCAGATAAACGATTCAAATATTCATCAATTTGCCGATCATCCATTCTAAAATAAAATAAAAAGATTTGATGTAAAATACACACAATAATACATTTTGAACAATAAAATAAGATGTAACTATGGATAATAACTCGTATAGAATAATATCATATACTTACTTTTATTCTGTGTAACCAGAACTCATCAAAAACAATGTTTTCAAAATAACTTGCAGTCTCGTCAAAAGTTACACTATTCATAAACATTCGTCTCTCAGACGTTCAAAGGTCTATAACTTGTCACTGCGAGGCAAGCGCACCCGCGTTACTAATGAATAAGTGATCTAGGAAGGTACTTGAGAGGTCATCATTCTATCTCTTTCACTCGAGACACTAGAAACAAATTTACGTTTTGCGCGGTCTGTGGGACGAATGGTTATGCATCTAGGGTTAATGAGAACATTGATATTATGAATATTATTGAAAACATTGCCGTGTGAAATACGATCTAGTCCAATTACTTAGTAAGAATTGTTCTAGATTACACCTGGTTAAAAATGGTTATGAATGAAGGCTTGTGCTTTTCTTAATTTATAGAAATTTAATTAAAATTAAATTTGATAATGTTATTATCAAGTTCTGCAAGTATTTTAGAATGTATTTTAGTTACAGCTGTTTCGACGTGTAAGGTCATTTTTAAACTGTGGTGAAGCCACTAACGGACGACTTATTTATTGTATTTTAAAAGTGAATTTTTGAAGGTTTCTAAACTGATTTATTACTGGTTAATCCAATTTGCAGATACACTAATTGAGAGAGTGATTATGTGGTTTCCCTTTGCACTAAGTGTAAGGGTTTTCTTAATTGATTTAGAATGACGTTATTGCTGACTCATTTAAGTGCATTACATTGTTTAGGTTTGGTGAACATACTAAGTAGTGGGGAATAAATAATTTTTCTTTCTTTATTAATTAGCGTTATGTTGGGGTCATTCGTTCGTTTATTGATTTCTAATTGTTCAAGCAAATTTAATCTAAGACCCTTTCGTTCTATATGTAATGGTTTTGGCTGGTTATTTTTAAGTGGAACGTGATTATTCACTAAGAGATGTTCTGCGAATTTTGAAGAGGTGTTTTTATTTTTATAACATCGTATATGTTCTTTGAATCTAGTTGAGAATGCCCTGCCTGTTTGTCCGATGTAAGTAGCATTACAGTCGGCTTGGTAAAAAAAAAAAACTTGTGCTTTTCGTTGTTTGTTTTTGGGGTGTTATGCCGTGTTGCGCTACCTCTTTCTTTAGCCAACGTTTTGGACGGCGTTACAGTGTCCGTCATCAGGGCAGATCCGGCAGATGTGTAATGTTAGTGGTTGTTTTGAAGTAGGTATCTTTCAATGATAGCAATCTTCCGAACAGGCCCTCCACTGATATGCTTGGTGTAATCTTAAGTGATCAGCTCAGGTATGGGGGCTCCATTGAAGCCAGAGTAAAGTTAGTCTCCCAAAAACTAGACGTACTGTACAGGGCCCGCAGATACTTTAATAGTACACAACTGCTAACCCTGTACAAATCATAAGTGCGCCCCACGGTTGAATTTGGAAGCCACCTCTGGTCTGGAGCTCCAAAATATCTGAAAAATATCCTCGACTCTGTGCAAAAACGAGCGGTTCGCTTAATCTCAAAAATTAAATCAATCTCAATCTTTAGAGCACATGCGTCGGCTGGGAATGCTATCCTTGTTCTACCGGTATTACAATGGAAGATGCTCCGAGGAACTAGCGTCATTGATCCCTTCGGCACCGGTGCATAGTCGGGAAACACGCCAAACGCGTGCCCAACATTTGTACACGGTTGACATTTGTCACATGAGAATGGGTCGTTTCTTCGACTCGTTCTTGTGTTCAACAGCTCGGCTGTGGAATGATTTGCCGGCCTCTGTGTTTCCTCCTTCCTACAACATGGGTCTCTTAAAGACCAATGTTTATTCCTTCCTCTCCTCAAAAAAAACCCTCCACACAGCATCCCAGATGACATAAGCCCTTAGGGAAATTATTTTCTTCAGGGCCTCCTGTGTGGAATTAAAAAAAAGTATACTGTAAACCAGCTCGTAGTGGAGTGGAGCTGGCAACACGGTATCGCTTCCAAGTACATATCACATTTCACCACTAACAATTACACATCTGCCGAATCTGCCCTGATGATGGACACTGCGTTGTACCTACGAAACGTTGGCTAAAGAAGGGGGTAGCGCAACACGGCACAGCACCCCAAAAACAAATAACGAAAATACTTTTGGTCGTAAGAATCCAAAAAACGTGTAAAACTAATGCTGTTAAAGTATTCAAAATATGTAGGATTTTTTTAACGGTCAAATTATCGATGGTTCGAATCCCGGCTTATGTAAAAAAGGGAAATTTCACATTTAATTAACATTAAAAACATAAATATGTATAGTAAATTTATTCCACTTTCCAGAGTTTTTTTTCATTAACTCCACATTGGAGGCCCTGAGGAAATTAATTTTCCTCAGGGCCTATGTCATCTGAGATGCTGTGTGGAGGGTCTTTTTAAGGAAAGGAAGGAGAGGAAGTCCTGCGAGGGAAATAGGCGTGAGGGGTGGGTAGGAATCTGGGGGTCAAACAAAAAATATTGTCTTATAGCACAATCATGGATATGTTCCCCTACCCATCCACTCTTATTAATACCTAGCAACGGCTCCACCCCTACCATAATAATACATTGTTCCCATCCATATTTCAAAACAGTAAAATCAGTATACATTTGCCCTGAAGAAGGAACGGTCGTTCTGAAACCGGTCGGATTTACTCAAATATATGAGTGGTTCAAACAAAGATAAATTGTTTCATTTATCTAAAACAGTATTTCCTAAGGTAATATGTAGTTCTTGATGTGTGCCCTATCAGCCTACTTCAGCGACTTACAGAATAAGAAAGTGGATTATCTCTCAGAGTATGTTCTAAGAATATAACACATCCATATTAGTCTTTGCTTTGATTTCAAACCGGACCAAAACTAGGTTGAAGCTCAGCCACTTCTCGAGAGTGCGTTAAACCCATAGACATCATTAATTATAATATCTATGGTTAAACCCATGATTCAATTTAATTCAATTTTACCCAAATTAATGTGTTATTGACAACAGATTAATTAACTAGAACCGAAAATTGCTAAGGAAATATGTTGAAAGAACGTCTTTAGCATAGTATAATGTGCGATTTTAACAGCGTAACCATTATACGTCTGTCTCAAAAATGTGTTCCAGGAGATTTCATGATTCGTATTGTTACTTAATCGGCAAGTCAATAATAACAAACGTAATCAAAAGTTTGACCGAAGAAAAAAGGGGCACTGCAGATGATCAATGTGCTTGTGTCGTTGACAATGAGCACTGATGATGTGTGATTGACGGAGCCCGTCAATATTTGAACTCCAGATGCTTTGTTGACGTCTGCGGAAACAGTACCTAGTGTGCCAATGCAGTGATAATTGAATTAACTTTAACATTATGTAAATCAATTTTGCGAAGTATTCTCGAATACACATCCACTATATGGTCTCCCAATTATGAGATCTATTATTATAGGATTGAATCCATAGAAAGAAAATAACCTGTGTAATTTGTAATTGCTTATCGAGGAGGTTTGTTTGATCGATCTGGAACGGTCGAATGATCAATTTGAATGATCGAATTTTGCACTATAGACTACACTCCCTGACAGTCAGACGTAAAAAATCTGGTTTATTGCTTCTACACAAAATTATACTTGAATCAATTGATATACCAAACATTTTTTCCCAAATTAGCATCAACACACCATCAATAAATTCAGCAAGGATGATGACAGACATTTTTATATTAAAGCCTACCACACAAATACAGAATATTTCTCCACTCAAAAATTGATTTAAAAACCACAACATAATCACATCTAGCTGGTATTGGGATCAAGCCCTTTGCTTAAAAACAAGCAATAATGTGCCTACCAATTTTTTTTTTTTTTTACATTAACTCCACCTTATTTTCCTGAAGGAAAATAATTTCCCTCAGGGCCTATGTCATCTGGGATGCTGTGTGGAGGGTCTTTTTGAGGAGAGGAAGGAATGAACATTGGTCTTGAAGAGACCCATGTTGTAGGAAGGAGGAAACACAGAGGCCGGCAAATCATTCCACAGCCGAGCTGTTGAACCCAAGAACGAGTCGAAGAAACGACCCGTTCTCATGTGACAAATGTCAACCGTGTACAAATGTTGGGCACGCGTTAGGCGTGTTTCCCGACTATGCACCGGTGCCGAAGGGATCAATGATGCTAGTTCCTCGGAGCATCTTCCATTGTAATACCGGTAGAACAAGGATAGCATTCCCACCCGACGCCTGTGCTCTAAAGATTGCAATCCGTCTGTTAAGATGGGAGAATCTATCAAACGACCGCCCGTTTCTGCACAGAGTCGAGGGTATTTTTCAGGTATTTTGGAGCTCCAGACCAGAGATGGCTGCCAAATTCAACTGTGGAGCGTACTTGTGATTTGTACAAGGTTAGCAGTTGTGTACTATTAAAGTATCTGCGGGCCCTGTACAGTACGCCCAGTTTTTGGGAGGCTAGCTTTACTCTGGCTGTTAATTAATTTAATACATTGTTTGTAAACCTATTTGTATTCTACCTTCCATTCTTGTATGTTATTACTTTTGCAAATTTAGTTACTATTTTCGTTCTTACAATCCATTTTCGTTCTTAATCCATATACGTAAATTTTTGGGCATCTCGCCTGTCTGATCTACTGAAATAAAATAAAATAAATGATTATTTTATTTTACTTCAAAACTGAATTCCAAAGCGCTCGAGAGATATAGCAATAATTGAACCAACAATTGTCAATCGAACTGTCAAAAACGCTTGTCTATGGCACAATCAAAATACGAACCATTCCCCCCGTCAATGGGAAACCTCATTTGTCAATCGCTTCAATTTCCTCAGTAAACGATTAATTGGCTATATAAGTATATTATAGACTAGCATCAATGACGTAAACTGTCGTAAATATTGACAATTGATCGCCTCCGAGGAGCGTAAGCCTGAGTTAGTTCTACAGAAATAATATTGTCTCCTCTGTATAGTGAGTTTATGGTTCCAAGTCATGTTATTTAGAAATGTAGGATGTATTATGTAACACCTTCTCATACCCAACATTTCATTGTAAAGCTTGTTAGAAAATGAATGTAAAATATGTTCACATCCAAGAAGGAAACACGATCATGGAATACCAAAGATTGTAATATAATATCAGAGATAACTTATTTTAGATCATTAACCTAACAAAATAGAATACACATTATGGAGAGCGACTGATACCTACCTACTTGAAAGGAGACGTTTGTTGTAGCAAATATTGCAAATCTCGCCACATTACTCCACATTTTTTTGTTTGCGTCCCACACACTAGGTCCTGAGCAGTAGAGTAGCGTGCCTTGGATTGGCCCTGTATCAAAATTAGTTGGGGGGCCCTAATGAAGGATAAAGCTTTCTCACAAAAGAAACAAAAGGCCTCTATAGCCCGGGGGCCCCGTATCATTGATACGGCTGATACGGCGGTAGCTACGCTACTGGTCCTGAGGTAAACAATTCCCCTCTGGTAATTTTCCTGTGTGGAATCTTTGGGGATGCTATGTCGAAGGTACTTTTTATGCAGGCGCCAGACAGAAGTTCAAAGAAGTGATCACTTCTTTGAAGACTTTGCGCACACATTTGGTCACATATTGTTATATCTGCCAGATATGTGTTCAAAGATTTGATCACTTCTTTGAGCTCACAGTTTTCAAATAGACTTCACATAACATGGACGATGATTTGGTAAACACAGTTTGTTGTTTCGATGTTATTTCGATTTTTATGTCCCTTACATTTCGGATCCCATATATCTGGCTTTCCTTGCATCAACTTTATAAGCTCGAAAAGGTTCTCATTATTCCACTCCATCGTTAGTTCGTTTGGTTGTTTACGCAGAAACGACATCTCTCCACGGCGACGCTCTCGCAATTGGGCTTCGCGCAGTGTGGCAGGCACGCAAACATTTGAACTTTGATGTGCGCTAAAAAACCAATACTGAACGGCAAAGCGCACTTAAGTGATCACTTACGTGACAACAGTATCAAATGCCCGTGCCACACATGTGAACACTTATTTGATCACTTCTTTGAATTCGTGTCTGGCGCCGGCTTTAGGAAAAGGAGAACACAAAGTTCTAGGAAGGAAACAGATAAAGGGGTGGGTAATAGGAATTTGGGAGGCAGTGTGTCTACAAGTGAAGTGTAATTCATCCCTCCCGCCGCGTTGCAAGGCGATGAGGTCAAGGAAGTATTTTAAAATTGTTTTGTAATTCGCATCATGCGCGAGTCACCCTGTACAATGTTGGTATGTTTACAATGTTGAACATCCAAAGGCTTCGAGGTTAGATTTTGGTATCTCACGAAATCGTGATTGAAAGTAAATTTTACTCGAGTTTCTTTAGCAATAGAAAGATAACATGGAACCTATAGCCACTTATAGCCACATCTAATAGACTTATATTAATATAATATTATGCCTACCTAGTAATATAGTAAACACCGCTTTCACCAATCAAAACTGAGCGAACCCTTACCCTTAGCGAAAGAATTTTGTATTACGTTTCACAATTTTTTTTAAATGAATTTGGCATCATTGAAAAAATTGTGGTCATTTCAACTAATAATATTATGACAGCCCATATTAAATTTTTTTCTCAAACTTTCATGTGATGCACTATCAACCAATGCAAAATTTTGTAATTTTGGTTTGAAAATTAAATTGCTTAAAAATATTTTAAATGCTTTAAATTAAATACTGCATTTGCATTTGAAATAATCGAGTATTTTTATAAAAACTGCTCAAAAGTTCAAAATCCCCTTTCGTTTATAGTTTTATTGTATCATCATCATAATCTTCTTCCCCTTATCCTATTTGGGTCGGGGACCGATTGCATCGACAAGGCTCCTCCATACGTCCCTGTCTTATGCTGATTATTCGGCCTCTGTCCATGGTAGCCCCATCCTCTCCTCACACAGTGTCTGGAGTTGCCTCACCCAACTGTGTCTGGGGCGGCCCACTGGACGTCTACCCTCTAAAATCGCACTAAGTATCTTCCTCGGAATTCGGTCATCAGACATTCTTAGTACATGCCCAAGCCACCACAGTTGCGATTTTTCTATGAAGTTTTATTGTGTATTATATAAAATTAAATTCATTCGAAAAAGGTTTGTAAAACATTTTAATATTTGCACCCGAGCTTCACAAAATAAAATAAAACACGCTTTAAGCTGTGTGTTCACACATAGCTATAAAATCGTGAGCAGATATCTATTGAACCGCGAGCGCTTATGTTTTGTACCGCCACACGACCCTATCAAATATTTGTTCCTATGGTAGGAGAGGGGGTCAGATGAATTAGGAAGCGGCCACGGAATGCACACATTTTTTTACTGAATCTGTCAACTTGACATTTGTCATCCGACGGTTTAGGCAGCTCCGTAATTAAAATGACCCCTCTCCTGCTTTCGGCGGAGAGGGGGGGCGCATAACTTTTCGTATATCGCCTCAGAAGCGGTTGCGGCGTAGGATGTGTATTGTCTACGGTTGATCTGCGCCTAAACCGCTTAGGGAACGTACCCATACTACGTGACACTTTTAGGGGGGGGGGGGGGGGTCTTCAAAAGGTCACGCTCCATACAAATGAGCGGCGGGTTGCTTAGGATTTTGGTCACCGGGGGGGGGGGGGGGGGGGTTAAAAATTGCAAAAATTTGGTCACGTAGTTTGGGTACGTTCCCTTAGGTGTGAATGGTCTGAAGGGATTGTATGGAGAGCGTTATTTAACGTGCGATGATCTTTTAAATAGAGATATATTTTTCTTGAATAAGTCAAATACTGGTTTTAAACGGGAACTTAAACCTTATTGCCATCTACATAAGGAATGTTATTGTTAGAGGCCTGATTCCGAATTTTACATCATCACTTTAATCACTGTGCATCACTTAAACACCCCCACGGGGTTTTATGTCCAAAGATATACCATTTTTTAAATTTAAATCTCACTACTCAATAACTTAAAATACCCATATTTAATAATAGGTCTACCACGCGTTACATCATTCGCGAATTGAATATGGAATTATAGGATGGGGATCTGTTGCACATAAGTGCATATACAACATGAATGCAATTCAAAAAGGAATCATGAAGTACCATTAGAACGCCTTTGATTGAAATTTTCAATAGCTTTGACGTACCAAACGTACAACGAATATAATATGCCAAAAACAAATTATTGAAACTATTCAAAAATACTGAACGCTCAACTAGAGCGTGCATCCATCACACTAGATCGAATAAAAATGACATAAAAACTTTCCAAGTTATAAAACCACATTCCGACAAACAAACTTCATTTACTTTGCAATAAAACTCATGATATCCTTTCCCAAGACATAAAACTAGTAAAAAATAACACAAAGAAAACACCCTAATGAAGACACTAAAAATGACATAGAAGACAAATAAACTATAATTAAATAACTTTAGACCACCTCGGTGCACGACCTCCTAGTGAAGAGGAATAAGAAATACAATATCTATACTTAATTTCTCCATTATATTTTGTATATACAATTATTTTATATAGTCGCTAAAATAAAAACAATAAAAAAAATATCCTCGATTACCATAAAATGAATTGGCACTTCGCATAGCCCTGCACAACACAAGGCGATGAGATAAGTACCGTTTTCCCAAGAGATTGTATTATGATCTCTTTCTTTTCTGTCGTAATAATCAGATTACATCTCCATCCGGTCTCTGCAGTCACTTCCTACAACACCATCCGACGCGTGGACCACTAACTACCGGCTGGAGCAGATTTATATAAGACAAATACGAGTTTAGAAACTTTGCGTTTTATAATGGGTTCATGGCGTGTTCTTTTCTTGGTTACTTTGCGCAATGTTTTTAAAATTAAATGCCGGTAAATATTTCATTATTTATCGTTTTGTTTTTGGACGCTGTTCTTATGGCGTAAGTGCTCGTTAATATTTTGGATATCATTTCAAAGCCAAATATGTATTCTACTCGCATTATTTAATTAAAGTAATTATCTAAAACATTTCTAACCGCTCTAATTTCTAACCAAAAATCAAATGATTATTCGTTAGTTACGTATTTTCGAAGAT
The DNA here is from genome assembly GCA_917880885.1 of Limnephilus marmoratus. Lineage (NCBI taxonomy): Eukaryota > Metazoa > Arthropoda > Insecta > Trichoptera > Limnephilidae > Limnephilus > Limnephilus marmoratus. The sequence continues at coordinate 21,061,900 of OU862930.1, forward strand.
AGGTCAAAAGCGAATTTTACTGAATTTAATTGAAAATATAATATGACTGTAAAGAAAAGCAGTAATTAAATGCTGAGAGCTGTAAGGAACCACATTTATTCACGACGCAGGACACACCAAGCAAATGGGGGATCCTCGATCTCGTAATTTCTCAACTTTAATTATTAGATATATCTTGTACGTTATGTTTAAACGTTCTGGCGCCCATGATAATTTTGTATTAACTTGTACTAACTCCACACTAGAATTTAGATGATTATCACGTGACACTTCAATTTGACGGATGAAAGTTATCATTGAGTTTTCGTATACTCCTTAGTCTGATTTAGTTTGAGTCTTCGACAATGTACAACACGAAGATTCAACAAATATTTATGTAATCACAGAATGACTTTTATTTCAGATTGATCGATATTTATTTTCGTGCTCTGGGTTTCGTTTTACACTTTACATTCATTACACACACTTTTAATAAATAAACCTCCTTTAAATTTTTGTTGTTTGTTTTTGGGGTGTTATGCCGTGTTACGCTACCTCCTTCTTTAGCCAACGTTTCAGACAGCGTTACAGTGTCCATCATCAAGGCAGATGTGACACTGGATGATGGACACTGTAACGCTGTCCGAAACGTTGGCTAAAAGAGGAGGTAGCGTAACACGGCATAACACCCCAAAAACAAACAACCAAAATACTTTTGGCCGTGAAAATCTAAAATCATACTGCTTTAACATACAACAGTATGCAAGGACACTGGAGGTCTAGATTCGTTCAAAATAAATAAACACGGCATAACACCCCAAAAACAAACAACCAAAATACTTTTGGCCGTGAAAATCTAAAATCATACTGCTTTAACATACAACAGTATGCAAGGACACTGGAGGTCTAGATTAGTTCAAAATAAATAAATGTAACTTCGTTTAACAAAAAAATTAGAATCTTGCGAGAGCCTTGAAGGAGTAACCATCTGTTACTTATACCAGGGCGGGTAAGAGGTGGATAACCTCCACTGCTTTAAATTGTTAGATTAGTTGCTATTTAGTGATATGAAACGGTTAAAAATTGTTCACTCTGAGGTTTAATATAATATGTTAGCAAAATAGTTGAGCAGTAGTGAGATTAGTTTCCTTCATCTAGAGACACAAACAAATGCAGAGACAAGTTTATTGCATAGTTGTCTATGAATAGAGACTAGAGAGAAAGCTGTATATGGTTGCAGAAACTGAGAGAATTGTCTATTAGTTCTCAGCGGAACAGAATTAATACTCTACGGTGAAATGGTACAATCTGGGGTTCAAAGAGAAATGGCTCAGAGCATAGACTATTGTAATTTACCTGAGATTATAGTAGTATAATATGGACTAGCGATTAGTGCCTGAAGGTCTAGCATAAGACCCTATATTAATTCGATATTGACCAAATCCTTAATCAGTTGTCAGTTATCAATATTTGTGAGCACGGTCTACGATTGTTAACAGATATTCCGAATGACGATTGATAAATTTTAGCTGTGCCTCCATAGTATCAGATAATTTTTTGTTAACTATCAATAAACACAAAATTTTGAATAATGCCGTTCGTCATGCAAAATTACTGGTTTATTTAACGAACAGATTGAACTAACGAAGCCCTTAGAAATGAAAAAGTCGTATAAGCGACCCACAGATTTATATAATTCATCTGAGACACAATCAATTTATTCCATTCGATGTTTGAGAAATGAAAATGGTTGAAATATGAATAAAGACTTCATTAACTAATCCATTCCCGTTTCGGACAACATTACAGTGTCTATCATCAGGGCAGATGTGTAATTGTTAGTGGTGCCAGCTCCATTCCACTACGAGCTGGTTATTTTTTTTTTTTTACAGTGAATACCGCACAAGAATCTCAACTGCTCCCGTCTGGAGCCAGTGAGACTATGGCATCCCCAATTGGGGTATGTTGTGAGGCTGAAGGTAGTGGGGAGGGGAAGGAGGTGGGGAAGAGGAAGGTTGGGAAGTACCTGGCTATTCAGATCTGGTCACCAAACACGGCTAAAGCCATTTTTAAGCAACGTTTCAATTCTGAATGGTGGTCTTACACCAGGGCGATACTGATAGTATCTTCCACTCTGGAACATGCCGCAAATATACTATATATTATTTTAAATTAATTAATTGTGAAATAACACAAATTAATCAAATAAAATTTATTTGCGCATGCCGGGTTCGAACCCGCGACCTCCGGACTGTGAGTCAAGAGTCTTACCCACTGGGCTACGGAGGTCGTTTAGGTTACATCGTATACTTCAAAATGGTTGTAGACTTCAATTGCCTCCGTAATCAGGCGTGCTCCAATATGAACTGGTTCCAAAATACTGTTCATCGAATGCACTGTCATCCAGTGATCGCTAGTCACCAAAGGTACAAAGTAACCGAGATAGGCAATGGTGTAGGAACTGGTTCCAAAATAGCCTTTTCCTCGAATCCACTATCATCTAGTGATCGCTAGTCACCGGTACAAAGTAACTGAGACAGGCAGTGGCTTCATATGTAGTATATAGCTTGAATAAAATAGTATATGACAGTTTTTACAACTTGTTTCACATGCTCAGATAGTGATATAAATTTATTATTTATTCTTTAATCTTCTTTATTCTTTTTTATTTCATTTAAAACCGGGACGTGCAAACATACCATGCGTATATTATAACTTTATAATACAGGCATGTATGTATATATATCATGCAACAGTATCCAGCCTCCTTTAGATGTCCTTGTTTTTGTCACTATTTGCTGATGGCTTGTTTCTGCCATCAAATTAAGTGTATATATGTATGTGTATGTATATGTATGTATATGTATGTATATGTGTATATATACATATATATATACATGTATGTGTGGGTATGCATAAATACACGTTTATGTAAGTATGTATATGTATGTATGTGTGCATGTATGTATGTATGTGTATTTATGTACATACATAACAGCTACCTTTTTTATTTATTTGTGTTTATTTTCCAGGCAACTTTAACAATTTGTGAGTTATTGGAAGTATTTCTACCAATTTTCTGTTTTTTTTTTATAATTTTACTTAAATATGTTTACACTTACTAGACTTTCAAAATAACTATCCTCCGTTGGTCACCATGATACAGGCAGCTGCCTAGTATGGTAACCTAATGTATCTTCTCAAGTAAATGTATTAATCATGTAACATGTACTTATAAATAAATAAATAAATATACACGGCACAACACCCCAAAATCAAATAACGAAAATACTTTTGTCCGTGAAAATCTAAAAAACGTATCGGGAAGACCTGGTCACCAAACATGACTAAAACCATTTAAAGCATCGTTTCGATCTGAATGGAGGTTTATGTATAACGACATAACTGAGAGTATCTGCTACAAATGAATTAACCCCGACAAGAGCGCGGCTGTATTTCATCTCTTATTTAAGGGATGAATCGATCCTTAGCAAGGGGCAGGTTAATTACATTACCTTCAATCTTATTACAACTTAATTACTCCTTTTACATTTAAATTTAAAATGCCGAGATCCTAATTAAGGATTATAACCACACTTAGAATAGATACTTGTGGGTAGTTATTTTATATAGGGGTACGTAGCTTTGGAGACTTTGACGCATTTTAATACGTGGACAGGTGAACCGAATCACCAAAACAGCAATCAGATGTGTTTGATATACTAACATTTAAATTTAGATGTTAATATTATAGAGTACATAATCAAAAGACACACAAAAAACACAATCCGAACTAATTATTAATTAGCAATTAAAAACCCGTCCCGCAGGTTTTGCTGCTAGGCCCTGCCGGTTTTGGTTCGGCTTCGCCCAATTTTATAAAAGGAACTGGTTCCTAAAATAGCCGGTTCCTCGGATCCACTGGGATCACAGCTAGTCACCGGGACAAAGTAACCGCGAGAGGCAATGACGTCTTATATACATTTATATTAATTATAATTAATGTCTTAAAACTTAAAAAATGGTTTGACTGAGTATTGTAACCTTTCTACCCAGGAAATGGAGTCAACTGCGCTACCAACTGACCTAAATGCCGATTGGATTAGACCGACTTTTATATCGCGATGTCATCGAATTTTAGACAAAATGTTGATATAATGCATTGTCATCGACAACAAGTCTATCTACCGAGTTTCAGCTTGATCGGATATCGGGAAGTGGTTTAATTTCCTCATCATTCGTTAGGCGCTTTTAATATTCCCACTGTTAGAAGTGTTTGAAGGGTTGAGGTGCTGTGGAAAATGTTTGACCTGGTGCTCCGTTTCCACATCAGACGAGGTAGTACTAATACTTTACCATACGGGATAGGCAGGCTCCTGGGGATCACGGTACTTCTAGGCCGCGATCTGGTGTTCAATAATTATATTGGGATTGACAACACTTGCTCATGTTCGAGGGATTAACATTTATTGAGATTTAATATTTACACAATTTAGTGTTCACGTACGAAACGGGTAGACAGGTATAAAACGCGAATGGCCAGCTGGATCGAGTACTTCAGACGGAATAAATCGCCCGGTCATCGCCGGAGCGATCCAGAGATGCTTCCTTGCGTGGTGGGGATACCATACGCATAAATAAATACAAGTGATGCCCATACCACGTTTCCGGAACGGCAACGGTACAAAAAATGTATAAACGTACGTTCCTTAATAATGCAATAGCTTTTTCTTAGACGTTAAATAATGGTGAGACAAAAGATGAGACACACAATGTAATATGTGCGTACGTCTGCATCCAAAGGAAAAGAGTAAAGTCTTCGGAGGAAACAGACATACGAACGTTGTGTGTCTCATCTTTTGTCTTCTCACTACTTTATGCATAAGAAAGAGCTGCAGCATTATTGTGATAAAGAACGTATGTATATTACATTTTTGTATGGTCGCCGTTCCGCAAACGTTAGAATACTAAAAGCTCCTATTCAAAAAACAAATAAAGATGAAATTCATATAGAATAATTTCCAACATGATGACAAAATCTTATGTGTGGAGCAATATGAAAATTTTGATATATTTATAAAGTGATAGCATATATTTCAGTGTTTATCTCGTATTTTGACTTGAAAAATGTTACTTTAAAAATTCCACAAGTTATCAACGATTCAATAATTTCACAAACCGCATTCCACAGAAAAGAGATGGCGTTCCGGGTGAATGGAAATCGCGGATCTAATTGCACGGAAGCGGCGATAAACGGAACTAAAATTGGATTCCCTCCCAATAAATAGCTATTGCGCCTCGGGCATTAGGCTGAGCTTCACGATTAAAGTCTCAACCGTTTAATAAAAGCTAAACGAATTACGAGTATTTTGGATTTTGCGAAGATTTGTATAAAAGTATAAATGAAGTTTAACTTAATTTGGAATAATTTTAGTTTGCCAATTACTCGATCATAAAATGATGTATTGCAAGCACTAGTTTAAGATATGCGTGTTTAATTTATTTATTACTAGCGAGTACCCGGTATGGGTTGCAAGGCCCCTCAAAGAAAGTGTTTGTCATATACCTGCCTCTTCCTCTTCCTCCCCTTCCGTGTCCCCCTTTCCCACGACTGTACCTCGCGCGTTTCCCCCCCCTCCTTCGTTCCCCTTCCACCTTCCCCTTTGCCATCCCCCCTCCCCCTCCCGAACTTCCTCTCCCCACTCTTTCCCACCCTGTCGATAACTACGGGAAATACATTCATTTTTCAAACAACTCTCGCGCCACTTATTGTAAATTTTTTATACAAATTTCATAACGCCAGAGCTCTATTTTATATATTAAAACATTCGCGGGTATGCTCATAATCACTCATCAAAGTTTCATCGCAATCGGACGAATGGTATTGGAAATAATTTCATGTCCCTTATCATAGGGCCCACCATTTTATATAAAAAAATTTGCGGGCATGCGCACGACAAATCACCAAAGTTTCATCGCAATCGGATGAGGGGTTTAGGTACCGCATAAGAAACAAACAAAGAAACTTTTTTTTTATATGAATACCGCACAAGAGTTCCAACTTCTCCCGTCTGGAGCCAGCGAGACTATGGCATCCCCAATTGGGGTATGTTGTGAGGCTGAAGGTAGTGGGGAGGGAAGGACATTGGGAAGAGGAAGGAAGGGAAGTCCCTGGCTATTCAGATCTGGTCATCAAACACGGCTAAAGCCATTTCAGGCAACGTTTCAATTCTGAATGGTGGTCTAATACCAAGGCGATACTAAGAGTATCTTCCACTCTGGAACGTTCCACAAATATACTATATATTATTTTAAATGAATAAATTGTGAAATACACAAATTAATCAAATAAAATTTATTTTCCACGCCGGGATTCGGTCCCGCGACCTTCGGAATCAGTCAGGCGCCTTACCGCTGCACTACGCTGGTCGTCATTTATATATATTAACATTATTGTTATTTTTAATGCGAATACCGCACAAGAGTCCCAACTGTTTACGTCTAGAGCCAGTGAGATTATGGCGTCCTCAATTGGGGTATGCTGTGAGGCAGAGGGTAATAAGGGAAGGAGATGGGACAGAAGAAGGTGGGGAAGTACCTGGCTATTCAGATCTGTTTAGAAAACACCGCTAAAGCCATTTCAAACAACGTTTCAATTCTGAATGGTGGTCTTACACCAGGGCGATACTGAGTATATATCTTCCACTCTGGAATGAGCCGCAAATATGACTTATATTATTAAATTGTGAAAAATTAATCAAATAAATTAATCAATAAAATTTATTTACATGCGCCGAGATTTGAACCCGCGATCTCCGAATTGCCGAGAGCCTCACACCTTGTCTATGGATGCCATCAAATAATATTATAGATTTTTTTTTCATAATTAAATAATTAGATTACGTTAACACTAACAAATTAAAATTCGCTCCCTTAAAAAGTTGCTTCACGCATAGTTATAAAATTCTTCCCAGTTGATACAGAATTGGTATAGTTGTGTATAAACAAAAAAAGTGTTTCCTGTCACATGTCGCAACTAGTTAATGTGTCACGTGATGCTCGCTTCGTCTCTTTTGCTCAATGATTGGAATGAGACATGTTTGAATTGAACCATGCATGTATTTTTTGTTTGTTTTTAATTGGAAAAAACATCGCCGGATAGCAAAATGACATCTACATTTTTTAATCCAAATAAGCTTAGGAATTCCTGATTAAAGTCTGTCAGATACACTTTGATGCATCCTGTACATCGCCATTTACAGAAAGAGAAATTATGGTTTAACATTGAGAGGGTTAAGAATTAAACTGACTTTTTAAAATTTTTTGAAGTCAAAACTTCTTTCGCACCGTTCTGATAAATAGCGACACCAAAAAGAGACAAACACATGAATCTATTGCGTAGGTTCTCAACGTGGGCGATAAGGCTCCCTTGTGGGGGTTTGAGACTCAGCGAAAACTAGGGGGCGTTGAGGTAAAAATATGGTCTAAAAGAGACAAAAAAATACGCTTATCACGTGCTAATAATCTGTATTACTATTATTAAGAGTTGACACTACGTCATGAATACAAAAAGGAAGGAGGTAGCATTCCGGAATTGATTATTGTAGCCACTCTGAATAATTTAAAAATAATTTTATATGAAATTTGCTGGTGATTTTTGGCAGCTGTCAATGTGGAAAATATTGATATTTTACGTTTTCAAATGAGTATAAAGGTTTTTTCGTTATTTGTTTTTGGGGTGTTATGCCGTATTGCGCTACCTCCTTCTTTAGCCAACGTTTCGGACAGCGTTGCAGTGTCCATCATTAGGGCAGATGTGTTTTTGAAAGTTTACAACACATCTGCTCTGATGATGGATACTGTAACACTGTAACGCTCTCCGAAACGTTGGCTAAAGAAGGAAGTAGCGCAATACGGCATAACACCCCAAAAACAAAAAACGAAAATACTTTTGGACGTGAAAATCTAAAAACGAATCTGAGTATGAAGGTCATTATTTCTTTGAAAACTCGCTTGAATTGTGTTTTTTAGTTTGGGTATGTATTCAGGTTTGTGTAGAAATAACAAAATCAGTTTATATTTGTATTACCTAATATATATTTTTTTACAATTATTTCCAAAATGGGAGATTTTTTAATATTTTTTTAAGTTAGTTAGCTATTCTGAAAAACTTCTTACGATATTATTATGTAGGTAATGTACATGAATAATACAATATAATATTTTCTGGTAAACGCGTAATTTGCAAAGCGGTTTTTAAAATACCATCCCACTTTCAAGAGGTTAACACATACTTTAAAAAATCCAAAAACAATGCATTCATTTATATGAATTTGTTTTAGATGGCGTATTGGGTATTTAAAAATTTTACAAAAATCGACATTACAACGATAGGGTTAAGATTCGAACCGCTGCAAACGGCTTATTGATTGCAAATGACCTTCCTTGTTACCCCAATTCTTTTGATCCATGGCTTACGAGACATCCTGTCTATTTCTCTATTTTCTCCACGTCAAGTCACGTTGTTGTATGTTTGGAATTCGTTTAAAAAGGCAGATATTTCGAAACAAATATCATAATAATATGGACTTTCAAATAATGCTGATAGAGATATTGAAAAAAGGGTAAATTCGGGTTATTTCATTTATTTATTTATTTATTTATTTATTTATTTGAGACACAAACAGGATATTTATAAAACATTTTTGTGGGTAATATATAATAAATTAAAATACAAATATAAATATCCCTAGACTAATGTGTCTGCAGTAATCACATTTGAATTTTTACAGATGCAAACACATGAAAAACAATGGAAGTATTATTTATACATAACTTAAAAAACTTAAATATAGAAATTGAAATACATTATAAGCATACAATATTTATGAAGTATTTCCTGAAATGTAATAAAACAAAAACAATTTTTTTTTTTTTTTTTTTTAGGTGCACAATTCGTGGAGATATTTTTTGAAACATGTTACATTATTTAGAAAAATATCTATGAAAGTGTGTATTTTACCAAGATCGTTGTATGATCGACACATTCTAGACATGGGATTAAAATATCCAGTATTATTGGTAAAAATTTCAGTCCAGAATATGTCAAGGTTTCTGGTAGATTTGGGCCTGGCGTATAACTTGATTTGGTTGACTAAGTTACTGTCTACACGATTATTCACAATTTTATATAGCATTAAGAGGTCATTTATGTTTCGTCTTTTAACCAGACTTTCTAATTTGAAATATCTAAGTCTTTGTTCGTACCCGTCTAGAAGATGATAGACACCTGATCGGTAAGACAAAATCCGTGTAAATTTTCTTTGGACTGATTCGAGTCTAGATATCTGTGTAATATAATGTGGATTCCAGACTGTTGACCCATACTCAAGAACACTTCGGATTAAGGAATTGAATAGAATTATTAGGCTGTTAGAATTCTTAAACAGTTTGGTTGATCTAACAATAAAACCAAGTAATTTATTTGATTTACTCACAATGTGTTCAATGTGTTCATTGAATGTTAGTTTGTTGTCAAATATAATTCCTAAATCTTTTATTGATTCAACTGTTTCTAGATTGTGACCACATATGCTATATGAATATAGAGTTTTGTTGGTGTTCTTGGTGAAATTTATAACTTTGCATTTAGTTATATTGAGTTCCATTTCATTGTCAACACACCAGGTAGATATTGTGTTAAGGTCTTGTTGTAAGAGTTCACAATCTTTCATAGATTTAATTGCTTTATATAATTTGAGGTCATCAGCATATAGAGAAAAATTACAGCGGAGTTTGTATGTAAGGTCGTTAATAAAGATTAAGAAAAGTAAGGGTCCAAGGTGAGATCCTTGTGGTACGCCCGACGTAACTAATATTGGGGAAGAGTTAAAACCATTGACAGTGACTAATTGACTTCTATGTGATAAATATGATTCTAACCAACGAAGCAGATTTCCGTGAATACCAATTTTATCCAGTTTATTCATTAGGATAGAGTGACTAACTTTGTCAAAGGCCTTACTGAAATCGGTGTACACGGCATCTACTTGTGTTTTATTATTCATCGATTTACACAGAAAGTCCATATACTCGAGTAAATTAGTATTTGTGGATCTTTTAGCTACAAAGCCATGCTGGAAAGGACTAAGTATATGTGTTACATGGTTAAAGATGGTTTTGTATACAATGGTCTCGAATATTTTGCCAAAACAAGATAAAAGGCTGATAGGACGGTAGTTTGTTACATCATTTTTACTGCCAGATTTATGGATCGGAATGACGTGGGCAACCTTCCACAGATCCGGAAATACCCCATCGTTCAGACTTTTGACGAATATTTTGTGTAATGGTACTGCAAGCTGATCTGCACAATTTCGAATAAATAGTGGAGGAATTCCATCTGGGCCGGAACCCTTATTGATATCAAGAGTGTTCAATTTCTCTTTGACCTCGTCTAAAGTTATTTTGATTTGAGACAGTGGATAATTATAGAGTGGGGAAGAAAGTTTAGAGTCACTTTTAGAATTGGATGGTGAGCTAAAAACAGAAGAGAAGTAAGTAGATAACAGTTCACATGTATCTTCTCCATTTGTTGCTGATTTGTCGTGGAGATGCATGATTTTGGGGAGAGAATTAGAAATTCTTTTCGAATTAATGAGGGTTGAAAGATGGAGATTGAATTCATTAATGGAGGGTTAATAATTTGGGAGGCAGGTATGGGTACCGCCGCCCCGGGAACCATTTATTGAATAACCAACACCTCTGCCATAGGACAACCCAAGTGGTTCGCTACGTTTGGTGACTTAGCATGGGTGCCCGGTTTCATAGGGTGAGGTTTGTCCGGGTCTTGTCAGCGGATGCGTCTGCCCACCAGCTGCATGGCAGGTCGGATCGGGAGAGAATGGTTGAGGGAGTCCCTTTGACTTCTCCAGCTGTACTCTCTCCGAACATCGCCTTGCACCGCAGTGGGAGAGAGGGAGTCATACGTTTGTCACTGCTGGATACACCGACCCCCAGATTCCTACCCACCCCTCATACTCTCTTCATTTCCAGGACTTCCTTTCCTAAAAAACCCTCCACACAGCATCCCCAAAGATGACATAGGCACTGAGGGGAATTATTTTCCTCCTGTCCTCCTGTGTGGAACTAATTAAAAAATAAAAAAAAATGGAGGACAGGAGGTCAAGCATGGCCGATCGATAAAATTCTATATCAATACGAAATTGATCAAATCCGTAATCTACGGTCAGTTATTTGCGAGCACGGTCTGCGATTGTTAAGAGGGCATTACCAGAGAAAACCAGAAATATGTCATTTTCAAATCAGATTTTAGACGTATTGACTCTTTTCCACAAAAAATTATATATGGATTTCGAAAGATTGTTCTTTTATCTAGCATTTGCATGTAATAAATTTTGAGATTTTTTTTTAATTTTTAGTATAATAAGGTTATTCCATAGGTCATTGGCAGATTTGTTAAATTTTCAAAAAAAGATTTTGTATTATACCACACCTATTTCAAATAATATAATCATGCAATAAAATAAATCAATACATTATCTAGCAAACGCATGTTTTAGAATTTTAATTTTAGTTTCAATAAAATCATTAAAAAATATGTACGTACATGTGTTTCTTGACGAAAATTGGTCCATTTGTGTATTTATTTGCGCACTTACAAACTAATATATTTCAGATTTTTTTTACATTCTTATTAAATTTAGACATTATTGAAAAATGATAAATACTTAGTTTTATCATCACGCCTTTCAGCATTTTTGGATGAAGGTATAAATTAAAGCTAATTTGGATTGAAATAAATTCGATATTGAGTTATAATTTTAAAAAGCTGGTACGGAGAATAATTAATCTTTCTCGTTGTAACCGCCCTGCACGATCGTAAGAACAACTTTTGACGAAATGTGGATTTTCGTCCGCTGGCTGATTAAACGCTCTTAACACATATTCCGACCGATGATTGATAAATTTTAGCGCGGCCTCCTTAGAAGCAGTTTTAAGTTTCGGTTTACTATCAATATACACATATTTTTAAATTATGTCGTTCGTTACGCAAAATTACTGGCTTATACGAACGTAATGAAATAAGCTCTTAGACATGAAAGAAGTCGTGTACGCGATCTATCGCCTTAAATAATGCATCTCAGACCCAATCAAGTTTTTACGTTCGATCTATGAGAAACGAAAATTGTTGAAATATAAGTAAAGACTTCATTAATTAAGTAAAACCCGTTTGGTGTCAAAAAGTTAATGCGGACTGTCAATGCATATTTAGGTTAGTAATTTAATTCAACGATGTAAATGAGGCAAGGAGCAGGTGCCAAGAACGAATTTTTTGGCGGTCCTTCACCTCTGTCTACACATTCCAAAAGTATCATTAATTTAACCATATATTAAACTAAATACTAAATAAACAAAAGTGTAGTAAATTACAAAATAATAATAAGTGTGTCCATAAATGTAACATTCCCTATAATCTCCCTCGTGTAAGGGTTGAAATAACTCCAGGCAAAGCGGTTAGCACTAATTTCAACCCCACCACAGGAATTAAACCTAATTGACTAAACATTTGCGAGTGTAACGAAGGCTTGTTCGCTCAACCAAAGAACATTCAAAATAATGCCAATTTCGATTGTCTGTGCGTAATATGTTAGTTAGTAATATGGTTCAATGTACTAAAATTTTGAATTTACTAATCATTTTCAAAATTGATTGTTTGAAGAATTAATAGAAGTGATTAATTACGATTATATGTGGTGACTTTAACATAAATATCTCCAATAACCATAATTCAATAATGACTCATTACATCTTCGAATCGTGCATTAACAACTATACCCGAGGAGTACCAAATCAAACGTCATCTTATTAAATTCTCAAATTACCTTTTTTAACATTAGCTCCACACAAGAGGCCCTAATGAAAAAAAATCTCTCAGGGCCAATCTCATCTTTGGGAATCTCATTTTTATGGAAAGGAAGAAGAATGGAAGTTCTGGGTAGGAATACAGTATGAGTGGTGGGTAATCTAGGGTTCAATGTGCTCAGGAATGACGAACGTATGAGTCCATTCCTCTCACTGCGGTGCAAAGTGATAGGTCGAGAGAGTCCGGCTGGAGTGGTCAAAAGATCTCTCTCAACCAGTGTCCAGATCCGGCCCGCCACGGAGTTGTTGGAAAAACACATCCGTCGTCAAGACCTAGACAAATCTCACCCCGTGATCCCGGGCATCCCTGCTAAGTCACCAAACGTCGCGTACCACTTAAGGTGATCTATATCATAATTTGGGAGGCGGGAATGGGTAACGCTGCCCCGGGAACCTTTATTGGATAACCAACACCTCTGGCATAGGTCACCCCAATTGGTTGGCTACGTTTGGTGATTTAGCAGGGGTGCCCTGGTTCATGGGGTTAGGTTTGTCTAAGTCTTGGAGGCGGATGACCAGGACACACTGAACCCCAGATTCCTACCCACCCCTTAAACCCTTTTCCTTCCCAGAACTCTTCTCTCCTTCCTTTCCTCAAAAAACCCTTCACACAGCATCCCTAAAGATGACATAGGCCCTGAGGGAAATAATTTTCCTCAGGGCCTCCTGTGTGGAGTACATGTAAAAAAAAATCAAGGGTGTTGTCAGCGTCGGCGTAGACAATCGGAAATCAAATTTGTTCGCTTTGGATTTAAGTGTTATCTTCAAAATTGGAACTGATATTGGGAAGAATTCAATAAAGCAATCAAGCACCTACCTATAATATAATGTTTTATAATTGGAACTTCTTTATCAGACCGGTGTTTTTTCACTAAACTGGTCCGCGCTACTGCCATTACCTAAACTTCTTCTGTTGGGATATAACAGAACTTAGTATTACTAACTAAGCTATCGACATCTGTTCAAGGAAGCTGAAACAACATGAATAATCAGTTGAAACTAACCTTTGATTCAACTTAAGGATAACAAGAAACGAGTTTTTCAGTTGTCGGAGAGAGAATATAATATTAATTTCGAAAACTTTAACCTAAGAAAGATAACCTACGTCTTAGAGACGTAAGCGATACACAAAAAAATTGCTGTCTTCTTTTATTTCGCAACGTAACGCGCTGTCTATCTCAGTTAGCTCAGTTGCCGAGCAGAGCTTGCGCGGGGCGGTTCTGTTACCACGGTAAGTACAATAATGACTGAAAAATGAAAGGCGTATGATTACCTTTTGTGTAACTTTTAGACTTGTTCGTATAAATGTTATTTAGCGAAATAAAAAAATGTTATTTTAAGTATAACGACTGATTAGCATTTAAACTTTCATAGCGTATAAAAAATACGATTTAGACATAAAATGAAATATTATTTTTCATTAAAAAAAAGACTTATTAAGATATTTTGTAGTTAGTAAGATGTAATGTAAAAAAACTTTTCTAATTTCGTGCACATTATGTGTGAAGAACTAATTAATGCCTATTAACAAACGTATTTTATACTTCACACTACTAAAAATCAACCATTTGGGTAAATGATTTTTATCGATTGTGTAAAATTTAAAACAGTTTATTAGTAGGGGTTAGAATTTAATTAGCACTGCAGCGGTGAAAGAGAGATTGCTTTCAAGAGCTTATGTCAGTTTCATAAAGGATGTTCGTAAAACTTTTGCGAGAGTATGAACTTTTAGAATACGTTATTGTGTTAGTCAAAAGTCGCGATGAAACTATTTTAAATTAAACAAATATAGTATCTATCTCTACATATTATAAATTAAAGTCTTCCGCGTCGTCTGTCTGTCTGTCTGAACGGATTTTCATGCGGTTTTCACCAATAGATAGAGTTATTCGTGAGGAAGGTTTAAGTATATAATTTGTCATGGATTTGTGTAAAAGATGAACGGTGAGTGGCTCGGTGTGCTGAGCCACCAGCAGGTAGCCCTGGATGTGTGCCATGCAGGAGCACTTGTGCGATCTGTTACTTGTTGAGATATTGACCGACTGTTGAACTAATACTGACTGAGCTAGCGCCGAGTTTAGTTGCTTTATATATGCCAGCGCGACCGGTGGGAGTAATGTTCCATTCGCCGGCAATGTGCACACTGGAAGGTACTCGATCATACCCGGTACCGAATATTCAGGCGGCTTATAAACTCCAGACCTTTCTAGGCGGTGGCGATATTATTATCGTCCAGCCGGCACGGCAGGCGAGAAAGTACATCGCGAGCGGCATATGTAGGTAGGTTCCTAGTAGCAAGTAGGTTTGCCGGCGCCGCGCGAATATTAGGAGATGTTCTCGAATCTTCTTTTGATGGCGAAGTTTATGATGTGCCGCCACACACCCCCTTCCCAGTGTACGGAGTACAGGGTTGAAAGATGATGCCAGGAGTCGCAGGAAAGCCGGGTTGATGCTGCTGGTCGGTGCGTCCGTGCTGATGCGTCTCTACCGATTCCCTCGTTTTTGCGGTGTTACCAGATGCGCTGTGGTAACACACATGTCAGGATGCTGTATCCATATCACGTCGGGGTCACCAGTTGAGGGAGCAGGAGACAGAACGAGAAATAAAAGGCGTCAAGTCGAAGTATGAGTCAGTCGTTTATTGGGCTACGTAGCGAGGTCGGTAAAGCGGTAACAAGATGTAAGGCAGGGTGCAGTGATGAAAAGCTGCAGGCGTGCGGTGTGATGGAGATGATGCGGTGAAGGTCAGCGAGTTGCTCGACACCATGGCGGTGGAGATGACCTATCTTCCAGGCCTTTGCTCGACGCTTTGAATCGCGGAGATGAACGGTGAGTGGCTCGGTGTGCTGAGCCACCAGCAGGTAGTCCTGGCGAGGCGGAGCGTGTTTCCATGGCAGCGAAGCACGGTGGGGCTTCGGGGTGCCATGAAGTGGTGAGCTGATCCCTGGACTGAAGGTGCGTCAAACCTTATAAGTCGCGGGATGGAGCTGTTCTCAGGAGCTGAAGACACGATGGGCCTTGTAGCTGAGACGTGGTGGTGGACCTCGGGAAGCTGCCCTGGATGTGTGCCATGCAGGAGCACTTGTGCAATCTGTTACTTGTTGAGATATTGACCGACTGTTGAACTGATACTGACTGAGCTAGCGCCGAGTTTAGTTGCTTTATATATGCCAGCGCGACCGGTGGGAGTAATGTTCCATTCGCCGGCAATGTGCACACTGGAAGGTACTCGATCATACCCGGTGCCGAATATTCAGGCGGCTTATAAACTCCAGACCTTTCTAGGCGGTGGCGATATTATTATCGTCCAGCCGGCACGGCAGGCGAGAAAGTACATCGCGAGCGGCATAATATGTAGGTAGGTACCTAGTAGCAAGTAGGTTTGCCGGCACTGCGCCAATATTAGGAGATGTTCTCGAATCTTCTTTTGATGGCGAAGTTTATGATGTGCCGCCACATATGTTTGCTTATATGTTTATATGTATGTTGTCTATGTATTGCTATATTAAGCATAGGAAATATTTAAAACTTTCAAAATACCTTCTTTCGACCATCGCGAAGGTTTTTGGATTATTACAACCACATGACAATACATCTGAAAAGTATTTTAATCATTACAAAAACTCTTACGAAACTGTAAAAAATGTCACAATTTGATAATAACATTTTGCAAACCATTGCTTATTCAATGTAAATTAATGATTATATTTTAAGTGCTAAGTTAGTAAGAATCATAGGTATTTTAAGTTTTAAGTAGGTACCTGTTTTAGATACCCAATTTGATTGATTGTTCTTATAATATACAAAAATGAATGTTTGTAATATATGAAAAACGAAAATTTATCTTAAGACGCCGTATCCGCGCTCAAAAAGAAGAAGACGGAGAGATATGTAATTACGAATGTTAGAGGAGCGCCCTAATATTTAAAGCAATAAAATCGATGCAAAAATTGTGACAATGTTTAACAAAACACGACTCGTTTGAAATAGAACAAAATTCTCATAGAAGGCGTCTTAAGTATCATTTAAAGAAACATTGTGAATTTTTCACAACTCTGACTTGTAAAATAACTGAAACAAACGTGTTTATAATTATTTTCGGAGCATACTTTGCGATTTTTTTTCTATCGAGGAAATTTCATGTAATTTGCGTTTCGGCGTGGAACGCATTTAGATATTATCTTCAAAAATAACATATGTTTTTTGAAGAGCTTAAAAAACTTCAAATGTTTAAGGGAGGTATGTAAGAAATCGGTAGAAATTCGGGTAGCGGCGGCATAATCTATGATAGGGGACCGCCCTGAGACAAAAGTTTTACTGCGTACCCAACTTACTGGGAATGGGGTGCCATAGTCATACTGGCTTCAGTTAGTAGGGAGCACTTGGGATTTTTGTGCGGTATTCACATCTCTGGGTTTAAAGGCAACGACCTTAAAATAAAACATTGGAAGTATTCGTACAGGTGAAATGTCTTCAAATTTATGCCCAAACTACTTTTAACTAGCTATTACCCAAAACTCAGTCAATTTGAGAGTATTTTGTAAATTAACTTCTTTGTTGGGAGTCTGTAGTTGGCTTCTTATGAAAGTACGAAGTTCAGCCAACGATCAAAGTTTGCCGTTACTCTTAAAGCTCTCGGAGTTCAAACGGAAACCTTTACAGCAATGCTGGGTCATTTTTGACCACAAAACCAATAATAAAAAAGTGCAACAAAAATAATGGTTTAGTTTTATTTATTTCTGTCACCACCAGTCCTAAGTTTCATATTTCAGTTAAGTTGCTGTAACGATAACCATAGGAGGAGAATGACATTGATCCAACAATTTTTAAATGGGTGATTAAATACCATTTCTGCTCCGTTCGTGACATGTAATAAATTCGTCCGATATTGATTCGGTATATTAGTCGATTTTGAGCTCGTCTTGGCTGGAATTCATCGTAAGCCTAGATACCTCCGATATTACACGTATTGTTTATGATTTTAGCGTTTATTTCTGTATGAGTGTACTGCGTTGGTGGTAATTATATAATATACGCTTTCTATCGTCATCAGACAGTAGTTTATATTTAGATGGTTTTGATTTACAAGTAGATTTTTGATAAAGTTTTAATACTAATTTTAAATAGTATTTGATTTGCAGTAATTAGTGCACTCTTCACGAAATTATGACGAACTAACCGCTGATTCCTGACGCTCCCTATTAATATATCTTACCAGCCTTTATTAGATTGGTGATCAGTTAATATCATTGACATTCCTCATCACTTAATGGATACAATAGTCCATGCTGATAAAATTAGAAAATTAACGTAAATTTCGGTGAGATGCAATGGCAATGGTAATGCAATAAATAATGATTTACATAAACGCCAAATTTGACATGTGTAACTCCTAGCACCTCGGTGTCTAAACATTGAACTATTCTGCGACTTACCAAGGCTTGGTCAGCCGATTTAGCCCGCTTAAGTTTGAGTGAGGAATGTCGTACAAAGCGAGGATTTGGACTGATATACCGGGTTATTGTAATCTAATAAATCTCTCACTTTTAAGCTAGCAGCGCGTTTTACCAAGCCTTATCAAAAAAGTTATTTTTAAAAGTTATCTACCTACTATTTTTTTCTGAAATTGACAGTTGAAGCAGGTTTTAACAAGTTTCGTTTATATCAAGTGTATATTTTTAACCCCCGACGCAAGGAGCGGTGTTATAAGTTTGACTTTCTGTGTGTTTGTCTGTCTGTCTATGGCATCGTAGCTCCTAAACGGACCGATTATGATGCAGTTTTTTTGTATTACCAAATTTTTTTGATACATGGAGATAGGTATATACATAATAACATAAAATAAAAGAGAGTAACAAAAAAGACCCCATGAAGGCGAAGCCTGAGCGTGGGTATTATATTAAATGGATATTAAACAGTGGTGGTTATTACATATTAAAACAGTGGTGGTTAAAACTGAATTTAAAATTTGAAACTGACGTAATCGAGGTGGTTCTTAGCTACAATTCATGGAAATCTTTTCAGGCGTTTCAAGGTTGATACCCTTTTTGTATCGGGGTTGCTTAAAATTTTTAATTTTTTACTTATTATTAATCACTGAAGACAATATTAGCGACTCCCATTCGAAAGTTTGAAACAGACAATCAGAAAAGATACGGTCACATCTAGGAATATCCGCATATTTTTCAGTTTATTTAATCATATGATAATTACGTTATTTCCGATCCTAGATTAAACTTTTTTACGACGATTTCAGAAACATTAAATTTAATCCTGAACGGAAGAAAAACGTAATGACTAAACACCTAATAAATTATATTACAACAAGCCTGGGTCACATCTGACCCAATGCAGGCGATGGGTTAAGTCCTCTTTTTCATTCCTCGCACGTTGCAACCGCGATAAAATTGCCAGGTCTCATAATGACAAGCTTAAATTATTACTTGTACCTAGCCAACTTTATTATTTATTACCGCCGGGGGAAATACACAGATCGCTATTGACGGGATAATGGGGGATTTATTTCCTTCTAAGAGCACACCCACACGTAAGACTTATTGAATTTCTAAATCAATTTTCTCTAATCCTGCATCTGAATTTTAAGTGAAACTATTTTGAATTGAGAAACTGAACGTTAAAGTCTTTTAGACACAATTTTTGTTGATGTTTGCTTTCTGTGAACTGTCACTATGCTATGCACATAATATCTAAACGCACAACGTACTTTCTTTGAACTGTCACTATGCATAGATCATAACCCGCGATACATACTTTCTGTGAACTGTCACTGGGCACAAATCGATAATGTATTTACACATATGTACCTGTTCTTAAAATATAGGAAAGTTTTGTTGATGTTTGCTTTCTGTGAACTGTCACTGTGCACAGATCGATGACGTAGTTACACAGAGGTACATACTTTCAAAATATATGAAAGTTTTGATGATATTTGCTTACTGTGAACTGTCACTGTGCACAGATCGATAACGTTATTACACATACGTACCTACTTTCAAAATATAATAAAATTTGGTTGATGTTTGCTTTCTGTGAACTGTCACTGTGCACAGATCAATAACGTTGTTACATATACGTACCTACTTTCAAAATATATGAAAGTTTTGCTGATGTTTGCTTTCTGTGAACTGTCACTGTGCACAGATCGATAACGTAGTTTCACATACGTACCTACTTTCAAAATATATGAATGTTTTGTTGATGTTTGCTTTCTGTGAACTGTCACTGTGCACAGATCGATAACGTAGTTTCACATACGTACCTACTTTCAAAATATATGAATGTTTTGTTGATGTTTGCTTTCTGTGAACTGTCACTGTGCACAGATCGATAACGTAGTTACACATACGTACCTACTTTCAAAATATATGAATGTTTTGTTAATGTTTGCTTTCTGTGAACTGTCACCGTGCACAGATCGATAACGTAGTTACACATACGTACCTACTTTCAAAATATATGAATGTTTTGTTGATGTTTGCTTTCTGTGAACTGTCACTGTGCACAGATCGATAACGTAGTTACACATACGTACCTACTTTCAAAATACATTAAAATTTTGTTGATGTTTGCTTTTGGTGAACTGTCACTGTACACAGATTTAAACACACGATAATGTAGTTACACATACGTACTTTCAAAATATATTAAAATTTTCGGCTTGACAAATTAACTTTGTTGTGTGTGGCATCGTTAGTCTACACTCTACAGTAACGATGTAACAAATAAATGCTGTGGAAATAAAGTCTATTTATGTAAAGCAGTTCACAAAGAATACTGAACGCTGCAGAAATGAGATCCCTGAGTCGTGTGTGGGGTAAAATCATATATAATCGTATGAGAAATGTGGAGATTGGCAAAGAATGCTAGCTATGCATAAATGGTGGTGATGGTTTAGGTATGTAGAGCGAATGAACGAAGAGAGAATGTGAATGCTAGAAAAATTAGAGGACGCCCAATGAAGACATGGCACGATCAAGTGAACCAAATACATTTAATTTAAAATAAAATAATAACTTTGTAAACCCCACTTTTATTTTATATATGTACATACTTTACGCCGACCAGGTTTCTCTACAACCGTAGCTCTTTCAGAGCACTATAATACTCTACATACTATACAGTAGAGTATTATACTGCCTTGAAGAAGCTACGGTTGTAGCAAAACCCGACCGGTGTAGAGTATACAAAATAAAAGTGGTGTTTACAAAGTTATTGTTTTATTTTAAATTATAATGTCACATCACAAAATATCTGCTTCTTATGAACAAATACATTTAGTCGGGCCATGTCAAGAGTCAGAATAATAGAAGAGTATATATGATACGATTTATGAACGTGCATTAAGCAAGGAGTGATAGCCAAGAACATTCGTTAGTTTTTCCTAGAAAGTTAAGCCTGTGAAACCAAACAACAATTTTTCGAAAAATGCCAATTTCATCCTATCAAATTTATCAACAATAACAGTCAAACCTAACCTTTTCAGCTTGTTTTATAAGACAATCGTAAAGCATTTCGAAGTAACGATTAGAATGACTTGGCAAATCAACATCCAACAATGACATCTCTTTGTAACTCGACCATTCAAAGTCCGCAACAGACTTGATAATGAGTTTTCCTTGGATGTTTCCAGGTATTATAAATATTTCAAATTTAATCGTACGACCTGACATTTATTAGTGAACAAAAATAAATTGACGACACTGTGTCCGCTTAAAAGGCTTTAAATGGCAACACCAAGATAGATTATAGGGAAAGATGGCTTGTAGGGAAATTAATGAAAAAAAAACACACACAATGGTCTAACTCTAAATCAAGGGTGCCCAGCCCAAATCGTTTGTTCGACACAAAAAAGTGGGGTGACAATAACATTTATAAAAAATTGTAAACACGGGTGTTTTTTGAGTTTTTTCATTGTCAGAAGTTTTATTTAGAAACGAAGTTAAACTATTAATTAACTTTAAACTTTTTTACATTTGCCTTAAAAATTTCAATATTTCAAATATTGTATGTAAATTTCTAATAATAGCATTTGAAACATTTTAATCACCTTTCAAAAATAGTTTTTAGTTTTCGGATACGTTAATAAATATCCCATTTATTTGGAATGTCTCGAGGCCCGAGAGGTTAAAAATAATAGGATATCATTGTTAATAACAAATAAATAACTATTTTTTCTTATTTTTCTTCCAGGCTTAACCCTTCTAGCCACAACCCTTGCCGGTCCAGTTGAGGACCCCTGCGAGACAAAGTCGCGCGTGACAGGGGACGATAAGCACTGCGACAAGTTCTGGGAATGTGACAATGGCCAGCAGGTTGAGTACGACTGCCCCAATGGACTGGTGTTCGCCGGCAAGCACCGCGGCGTGACTGAGGGATGTGACTACCCCTGGAGGTCGAATTATTGCGAATACCCTAAAACGCAAATTAGTGAGTGATTTTTTTACTATTACTTCATTAACACCACGATAGATGCTATTTAAAATATTAGTGTATTGCTAATTTAAACATAATGGTTGGTATGAAAAAACCTATATCGCAATACAGATGCAAAGTGGCGCAGAATGGGAAAAGCTTTTTGGTAACGATATGTTTTCGTCTCACAGTGCGCGCCATTGACCTGTTATTATTTTTTTAAGTGAAACTTTTTCAGTGATTTGAAATTTGGATGAAACGGAAATGACGCACTACGGCACCTGCGAGGCATCAAACTGCGCTCAAGGCTCCTGTCGGTTGAGATATAAAACGGAAACCATTTTAAAATAAACAGGCAAAAGAAAGCGGCATCTAGCGACTTTCTAGTTTTACTTCTATCGCATGTGAACTCTTTTTTTTTAAATTTTATTAAAAAGACAAATTGATTTTTTTTTCTATGCGCTTTGTAAGTTGAATATTAAAGTGATACTTAAAATAATTCATAATCTGCTCTTTCATAGATGGCTCTTGTTTAATTATTTTAGGAAAAAACACTTTGATAATTTATGTTGTAAAATATTAAGACGATTAAATTATTTGCGCCCGTACATAAATATCGATAAATAGTTTTGTCGATAAACAAATTAAAATCTTTCAAGAAAGGCTTACAAAAATACAATATTGGATTGAATCCCAGAAACAATATTGTATTTGTTAGCCTTTCTTCAGAAAATTGAGTTTGTTTATGGACAAAACTACTAATTCATATTCATATGGCGTGTGTACGGGCGTAAACAATTTATTCATCTTAATATTTTAAAGCATAACTTGCAAAAATTGTTCTTTCCTAAAATAATTAAACTAGCTTCATCTAAAAAGCTTTGAATTTTCTCAAAGTTAAGAACAATCCGTTTTCATATAAATTAATATTTAAAAACGTACATAACTAAACACGGTGAACGGTGAGTCACCAGGGCCGGATTAACCATGTCGGGGCCCCTAGGCAATCCAAGTCTCGGGGCCCCTTTACCAATGGCGGACTAGGGGGGGGGGGGGGTAAGGTTTTAAATCAGGTTTTAGGTTTTTAATTAGGGGTAAGGTTTTTTTCTGAATGTACAACATGTCGAGAATATTGTGTCAAAATTTCAAGTAAATCGCAGCAAACTAACGAAGATACAGAGTATTTCAAGCGACTGGTCCTCATGCTCGATTGAAGTATATTTCGAATATAAAAATTTTTAAATCGGTTTTCTCGCTAACAACATTTCTGAAATTCGTGAACATCATACCTCAACATCTTGACTTGACTTGACCGACGCTTTTGAAATTTTGTACACTATTTCTATATATAAATCAACAGGTAGTCAGAGAGAGAGTTATTTTACCATTTTATAATAACAAATTCACCGAATTTTTTTAGCAAAAATCGCGTTCGATGCGGGGCCCCTAGGCAGTTGCCTACTCTGCCTTAGGGATAATCCGGTACTGTGAGTTATGGGGCACAAGTCTCGCCACAATTATATATTAATTATATAAACGAAATTAGTTCGTCTCGAAAAATGTAACAAATTGAGTCAACATTGGAAAAAACTGACATTTGATCTCTAACCTTTAACTGATATTGAAGGTGTTAAAATACACCTGAAACCTCAATAAACAAAAAATAAGTACCTACACCCTGCTTATAGATAGCATGCATGCGAAATTTAACAGCAAAATTAGATTAAATACTTTTACAAATGAAAATGTTGAGGTTTAATTTAGTTGGTTTTTTACTTCTTCAAACTTCGAAAATTTATTTTGTGGCATCATTTTTCATATAATGAATAACTTATTACTTTGTATAAAACCACTATATTTAAAACAATATCAACATGTTTCGACAACAATGTTGTCTTCATCAGGATATGTTACTATGATTAGTTGGTTTTTGCTTATTTTTGGACTGATTTTCAAAGAATGTTATTATAATTTATCAGAGATAAAATGTACTTAAATATAATTTATGTACGCGAAGTAGAAATTTATGAACATTCTCCTCGTAAACAAAATATTATGTAATATCACGTTTGTGTCGTTCCAAGTTTTAATACTCTCTCCATAACAATAACTTTATATTCGTTTACACAACTCTTAGAGAATATCGTCACAAGAAAATTATAGTGAAAAGTTTTATTTATCGCTTTTTGGGTTACTTATTTTAAAAGACATTTTTTTACAACACTTGTTGTTATTTTACACTTGTTTTTTGGGTGGTAAAAATTTGCGCTGTGGACTTCTTTTTAATTTTCTTTAAAGTTTTTATTCCTGAAAAAATTATATTTTCACTGATTTAACTAGAAATAACTAAAATAAATACATGCTATCTACCACTACCTACCACTACCCACCCACTCTACATTAATACCTACCTACCCAATCTACATTATTAATTAGCAACGGCTCCACCCGTACCATAATAAAACATTGTTCGAAACTGTCAAATTAGTATAAGCTTTCCCTGAAGAAGGAACTTTTGTTCCGAAACCGGTCGGATTTACGCATTATATAAGTGGTTTATACAAAGTTGAATTGTTTCATTTTTCTATAATGGATAACCACATAGCTACATTCAAAAATATAAAATAAATACACTTTATATTTCATTACATGTCTCTGTGTTTCATCCTTGCTACAGCATGGGACTCTTTAAGACTAATATTTACTACTTTCTCCCCTCAAAAAAACCCTCCACACAGCATCTCAGATGACATCGGCTCTGAGGGAAATTATTTTCCTCAGGGCTTCCTTTGTGGAGTTAATGTAAAAATTTTTTTTAAAAAGTCACATGCGCCCCTGCCCATTACATAATTACGAGTCGAATTTCCCAATGGAAATCAATAGCAAAAGTCGTAATATAACGCCTTTGATGTATAAAAATCAAAGAAATGACTTATTTCATTCGTTTCCCGACTCTTTTTATGTCCTTAACTTTCGAGTGGCGTGCTGTGACATTATTCTCATATTCACAAATCGCAAAAAAAAAAAAAATATTTCGCAGTCTGTGCTGTCAAAGTACGAAAATTGGTTTAGAGTTAATTGCAATTTTAATAGAAAGGTTATTTGATTAATTTGTGTTATTTCACAATTAATAATAATTCATAAATAAATAAAGGAGCACACATCCGTAGTAGATAGTTGCTACATCTTTTGATAAAAAATAATTACCTGTGAATTATTTTTATTTTTATATTTGACTTTATGAGTATAATCTCAAATTATAATATTTAATTAAATGAAAACAACAAGAAACTAAATCGAAAATCTAGTGACAGAAAAATCAGAAAAAGATATTGGAACCTCTGGAACTCGAACCCAGGATCCTTTTCTTACATGGCAAGTGCTCTACCAATTGAGCTAAGGTGTCTATATTCAATTCGGTCACATTTACCTGTATCATACTTCGACTAAGAACTACCAACATTATGTTCATTTTCTTAACGCACATATTATTGGCTGCTATCTTTATATATGATTGCAAGATTCAATCGAAAATCTGGGGACAGAAAAATCAGAAAAAGATATTGGCATGAATAAAAGACACCTCAGCTCAGTTGGTAGAGCACTTGCCATCTAAGCAAAGGGTCCTGGGTTCGAGTCCCAGAAGTGCCAATATCTTTTTCTGTCTTCGTATTTTCGATTGAGTTTCGCTAATATTGTCTTCATTTAATTAATTATTAATAAGTTAGTAGATATTTTGGCCTTAAATCTAAAAGTAGGTTTTGAATGAAAAAGGCCGCGCAGCCGTTCTTCTTAAGAGCGTTTAACCAGCCAGCGGACGAAAATCCACATTTCGTCGAAAGTTGTTCTTACGATCGTGCAGGGCGGTTACAAGGAGAAAGATTAATTATTCTCTGTACCAGCTTTTTAAAATTATAACTAAATATCGAATTTATTTCAATTCAAATTAGCTTTAATTTATACCTTCATCCAAAAATGCTGAAAGGCGTGATGATAAAACTATTAAAATAATGTACTTTTTGTAGTTATTTTTTGATTATAAGTATTTATAATTTTTCAATAATGTCTAAATTTAATAAGAATGTTAAAAAAATTTGAAATATATTAGTTTGTAGGTGCGCAAATAAATACACAAACGGACCAATTTTCGCCAAGAAACACATGTACGTACATATTTTTTAATGATTTTATTGAAACTAAAATTAAAATTCTAAAACATACGTTTGCTAGATAATGTATTGATTTATTTTACCGCATGATTTTATTATTTGTAATGGGTGTGGTATAATACAAAAACTTTTTTGAAAATTGAACAAATCTGCCAACGACCTATGGAATAACCTTATTATACTAAAAATTCACAAAATTTATTACATACGAATGCTAGATAAAAGAACAATCTTTCGAAATCCATTTATAATTTTTTGTGGAAAAGAATCAATACGTCTAAAAACTTTTTTGAAAATGACGTATTTCCGGTTTTCTCTGGTAATGCCCTCTTAAGTCTATTGACAGGAGCTCTAACAGGCACCAGCAGCATGTAAAAATGCCAGCGAAACGTTGTTTTATTCTTCCAAAAAAAATTAGAATAACTACAGCCCACCTCGTACAGATCTACTTTTTCTTGTATTTCTTCAATTATTGCTTCTTCTCCGCCATATTCCGAATTCTAAATGACATTACCAATCGTTCGCCCTTTAATCTCCGCACGAACCGCATCAAAAAGGAATTTCCTTTAATTTCCCTTACAATTTAGAACCTCACCCTACCAGGCTAGCATGTTTTAAAAGGTGACTTTTTTCACCTGCTTTTCTAAAAAATCATTTATTTTATTAAATTCGTGTATTTTTATAAAAATGTTTTCCAGCCTTCCTATTATAAATACCTAGTCAAACTATGTGATCCAGAAGTGTATCAGTTGCAAATTTTAGACAACACACACTCCCCCCCAACCTTATTCGCCAAACTCATACTAACACTCCAACATACAGCTACCCAACTCGCAAGAGCTATGGAGATCAACTCTAGACTCCTCTTCAACGTCAAAATCCACCTTGACTCAATTCATCAAGAATAACTCTGACAAACGTAAAAAAAACCAAAACAAATCTTCTGAAACGATCCCCCCCATACTACAGCCATGTCCCTTGCAAATAATTTTCACAAAGGGGTCGTCCATTAATCACGTAAGGCTCAAAAGGGGGGGGAGGGGTCGGAAAAACGGAGGGGGGGGGGGGTATGATGAGATATCACGTGTATTAACTTTTCATGATAATATTCTGAAAATTTCAAAATACTTTGTGCTAAAAAAAAATACACGTGATTTTGGGGGGGAGGGGTTAGTTTAAAACCTCACCACACACCACCAGGGGGGGGGATCAATAAGTTGCTAAACACTTAAATTCATTTTTTCTACAAACATAATAAACTCATGATGAAAGAGAAAGGGGCCTTTTTGGCCCAAAGCTCTGTATGCCAGTATTTCAAAAGTCAATTTAGACAATTTTCGCATTTTTCAGAGACAAGTGTTCTCAGGAAATAAAAGTTTATTTTTATATTAACTCCACGCAGGGTCCCTGAGGAAATTAATTTTCCTCGGGGCCTAGTGATCTTTGAAGATGCTGTGTGAAGGGTCTTTTTGAGGAGAGAAAGAACTTGGGTCTCGAAGAAACATGTGTTTTAGGAAGGAGGAAACACAGAGGGGCACTGATTTCAATAATTATCTTTTTTTGCTCTTCTAAAACAGCTAACCGCTGATTATTCTGAACCTTTCAGATCACTTGCAAAATTATATATTGATCTCGATCGTCTGGAACCAGTGGGACCAAAGATATTGAAATATAATAGACGTGCTATCTGCAGTTTTTACTAGGTGGCACTGCGATTCCGGGTGGCGTATTTACAAAACCTATACCGATTCAGTCGCGGTAACGACAATTTACATTTTAAATATACCTCTATATTGGTTATTTTTTATCACATTGCAAAAACAAAAATTGTTCTAAAATCTAGATAAAATAATCTTTCTGATGTGTATATTAGAAATTAATAATTTTATTTCTAAATATTTAAATTTTAATATTATTCTCGTATATTGTTAATACACCTCTATATCGATAATTTTTTATCACTTTGCAAAAACAAAAATTGTTCTAAAATCTAGATAAAATAATCTTTCCAATGTGTATATTAGAAATTAATAATTTTATTTCTAAATATTTAAATTTTGATATTGAAAATTTAAAGCGACTCAAACGCGTTAGGGATTGGAAATACGCTTCCGGGTGTCGCCGATATTGTTTACCAACTAACAAATAAACTAAATGACCGAATAATTTACGAATAAACCAAACGAACGTTAAACTTAATGAACGAATTCTTTCCGTAAACAAACTATATTGTTAACCAATACTAATGCACACTTAATCAACGACAAAAATCAACGAAATGAACAAATTCTTTTCATATGCAAACTACCCTGATTAGGTCCGAGTCCGCCGACAGTTGCGCGGACATCATAGCATATCACTTTTGTATTTGAATATCTTTGAGTGGGACTATGGCATCATCATTTGAGGAAGATTGTGATGCTGATGGTAGTGGGGAAGGGAAATGAGATGGGAAAGAGGAAGATAGGGAAGAACCTGGCTATTCAGATTTTGCCAGCAAACAAGACTAAAGCCATTTCAAGCAACGTTTTGATACTGAAACGTAACGTTTCACCAGGGCGATACTGAAAGTATCTACTAGGTACTCAATTGTGAAGAAGAATTATTTAGAAATTAATTAATTATACGTAAAGCTAGCACCCAACTTTACATCATTTATTTTTATTTTTTAAATGAAGCGGTGAGACTATGGGTTCCCCAATTGGTATATGAATTGTATAGGGAGGAGATTTGGGAAGTAACAGGTAGGGAAGTACCTGACTATTCAGATCTGGTCTCCAAACACGGCTAAGGCCATTTCAAGCAACGTTTCAATTGTGGATGGTGGTCTTACACCAGGGTATCTTCCACCTTGGAGAGCAGCAAACATACCTTATGTTATTTAAGATAAAATTGTGAAAAATATCCCAAATCAATCAAATAAATTTTACTTGTGCACGCCGGGATTTAAACCCACGACCACCGGGTCTCTAATCGAGAGTCTTACCACTCGACCACGGAGGCAGTCACAGTTAGTTAATAAATCTAATAAACAATGGTTCTAACGAACAACTTATTTATGAGCCAAGTATTGTAGAAAGTTCGTCATTCTATTCGGAATATTTCCGTCTAATAATGACTTCCTAGTACTAAAAACGAACGAGGTTGTTTTTGTTCCGAGAAATTCGTTATTTCGAATACCTTTCGGGCTGTGGCGTAGCGTAATGGAGGCACTTTTAAGGGGTTGGACGTTGGAGGACCCACCACTTACCCGCCCTGGTATAGGTAACAGATGGTTACCCCTTCAAGGCTCTTGCAAGGACTCTAATTTTTTGGGTAGATACGACTCTACATTTGATAACGAAACTAGACCTCCAATGTCCCTGCATACGTTGTTAGTAAGCAGTATGCAAGTGCTTAGCGGTAAATACAGATACAATATGTGTTAGTATGACAAAATATAGACAAGACAATGGGACAGGTTGGTGAAAGTCCACGAGGTGGCAAGCGCTGGGTGATTGTATCCAGCGTATCCTACAAGCACCTGTTTGAGAAGAAGACACAATAGATAAGTCATAAGGGAATGGCAAACGGTTGGGAGTCTTCTTCAATCGATTGGCAGTCCCAGCAAGAATGCGCATGACATTCGGTCTAGTCGTGAACCACACTCAGCTTCCGCGCCCCTTAGCCGGTTCCTCGGTGATGCCTCAAAGAAAAGTAAATGGTAGATTGGGGGGAAATACCCGACGACCCTAAGGAATTTAGCGTCGAGTAGCCGGAGGCAAGGCGAAGGAGAGCCGAGGTCGCCCCCCCAAACCTAAAGCCTGCACATGTTGCTGGGGGTGGCGCAATTAATTTTAGAGGGCACCGTGCCATGGCACGGTTTTAAGGGGTTGCGAAAGTTCACAATAAATAATCATAATATCTTGTAAACATTTTAACCATCTCATTTCATATTTTCGTCAAACCTAGGATTCGGGCCGATTGAAATGAGCACGGAATTTTTGATCACTTATTCTATGGCGAAACCGGTGAATCCTTTTTCTCTAAATGAATCTGTAATAATAACATCTTGCTCATTGAAACGACTGGCAATGCCATCTGTATTGAATTCCAAGAATTACCCGTATTTTATTTTGTGCTTGGATTGTTTATTACTTATCGGACTTCAGGGAGTCCGTGAGTGATGCTTTTACAATTATATATATACGCTTTCCAAACTGTGATTTTAGTGCTCATAAGTAGAGTCTGTCAATTAAGAGTAGAAAATATAAGTCACATTTAGAAAACCTTTTTTTTTGTAAAAAAAAAATATTTCGAAGAAGCACTGTTGTTAAGGTATCTTATAAATTTGATTAAATGGTGTTTTATAAAGTGATTGGCTTTCATTTAATATAACATAAATTTGAATTTAACAGTAGGTAAAAAGGAAGAATCATTAATGGTGAATAGTTACACTACTTTTAGGTCTGAATGAGTCTCATGAATATTCAGATCTAAAATTGGAGACATGATTTAAAACCCGGGCAAAGCTGGGTACTTAAGCTAGTATTAAATAAAGGTGAGCAATTGCTAGCTGTAGGTACTTTTTATTTTACTATAATATCGTTATTCCTCATTGAATTAACAAAAATTGCAAAGATATAATATACTTATATGCAATTCTAATTTTGAGATCCGTGGATATCAAAATTGCAATAAAAAAATATTTTTCCCACTTTTATGTGTTTTTGATTTTTTACAAAAAATGTAGGTTACACAGCTTTAGATTGCCGCCATGTGTTGTATTTTTAGTATGTATTACCATTTGATCAACA
The DNA here is from genome assembly GCA_917880885.1 of Limnephilus marmoratus. Taxonomy (NCBI): domain Eukaryota; kingdom Metazoa; phylum Arthropoda; class Insecta; order Trichoptera; family Limnephilidae; genus Limnephilus; species Limnephilus marmoratus. The sequence continues at coordinate 21,093,221 of OU862930.1, forward strand.
GTGGCGCCCTCCTATGTTTTCTACTCTTACTTGACAGACTGTACGTGTCGTGATTGTTAAATTATTGAAATATGTTGATAATTATATTGTTTGTATACATATACATTCGACTTTTATATTCAATTCGCTTATAATTTAATCTTGTCGTTCGAGAAGGTATAATCATAAGTTTTCCATATCTGTTATATCAGTGTAACCATAGACATATGAATTTTAATAGACCAGAACATAAAGGTGAGGGGAAGAAACCGACTACAGCGGGGCGCAGAGCAAGATGATGAATTCGGTGATATGTGATTCGTCAATAACTCAATCTGAGAGTATATGGGCATCTCACATTGTAATATCACCATTTAGTTCTTAAAAGTAAACTATGCTCTTGAATGAATAGACCTTTTTACATGGGAGCGCGAATTGCTCTCCGCGAAATGAACAAATTTACAAATTCCAAATACAGCAAAGTAAAGTTCGCCTATTTTCATAGTCCAATATTTTGTTGACGTATTTAGTTAAGACACTTTTACAAATGTTTCATAATTTACTTACCCCACAAAACATCGACCAGCACACACACACATGTCTATGAGTGTAACCAAAAATTCTTACTCGTACACCAACGTATAACAATTTTTGTAATAAAATTAAAAATTGAAAAACATGTATATGACTTTTTTTATTTTGTGACAATTCACAATAATGATAAATACTCTTGCCGAAAAGTTTTTTTAGAATTACTTCATATTTTAATATTTTAAATTGAAGTTCCTAAATAAGGGGTCGGCAAAATTTTCCTCCGCCCCAGGCGGCTGACACCCATGCTACGCCATTGCTTTCGGGGTTTATGAAAAGTCTTGTGTCTTATTGACTGATTGAATTTGTTTACGCAGCATTTCACTGATTTTGTTTTGGTGGAGGTTGAATTCGTTCAGAAAAAAAGTATTATTCGACATTCCCACGCCAATGATGGGATTTAAAGGAACAAATATTAATGAGATATCGTACATCCCATAGAAAAGTGTCGTAATTCAAATTTTTACATTTTATATCTGAAAAGTAAAGTGTATGTTTTTTTTTTTTTACTTTAACTCCACACAGGAGGCCCTGAGGAAAATAATTTCCCTCAGGGCCTATGTCATCTGGGATGCTGTGTGGAGGGTATTTTTGAGGAGAGGAAGGAATGAACATTGGTCTTGAAGAGACCCATGTTGTAGGAAGGAGGAAACACAGAGGCCGGCAAATCATTCCACAGCCGAGCTGTTGAACACAAGAATGAGTCGAAGAAACGACCTGTTCTCATGTGACAAATGTCAATTGTGTACAAACGTTGGGCACGCGTTTGGCGTGTTTCCCAACTATGCACCGGTGCCGAAGGGATCAATGATGCTAGTTCCTCGGAGCATCTTCCATTGTAATACCGGTAGAACAAGGATAGCATTCCCACCCGACGCCTGTGCTCTAAAGATTGCAATCCGTCTGTTAAGATGGGAGAATCTATCAAACGGACAGCCCGTTTCTGCACAGTCTCGAGGGTATTTTGGAGCCCCAGACCAGAGGTGGCCGCCAAATTCAACCGTGGGGCGTTCTTGTGTTTTGTACAGGGTTAGCAGTTGTGTACTATTAAAGTATCTGCGGGCCCTGTACAGTACGCCCAGTTTTTGGGAGGCTAACTTGTGATTTATTATCTACTAGCTTTTGCCCCCGGCTTCGCACGCGCCACTCGCCCCCCCCCCCCCCTCAAACCCCCTCCCCCGTCCCCCCTCCATACCACCCCCCTCGCGCATCTCTTCATACCCCTTAAATTTTTCAAATAACTCCCGTGCCACCTATTAAAACGTATTAATCTAACACGCGCGTTAAATTTTAACTATCATAGGAATCTCCATAGTAAGATAAACAAATAACAAAATGATGGCGCGCGTTAAACAATTACTTAGCAACGCTTTGCTTTTCGTCTGGACAATAAACGTATAATAAATAATTTCATAACGCCAAAGCCTGTTCATAACGCCAGAGCTTACCAATATATATATAGTACTCTCAAATAATGTTGCGTTCTATTAGTGAAAGAATTTTTAAAACCCATTCAGTATTTTTTGCGTGAAAGAGTAACAAACATCCATACAAACTTTCGCCTTTATAATATTATGTTAAATAAATATTAATAATAATTAATTAATTAATTAATAGGATGTCCCACGAAAACCGCATTTAAGTTAGATCACTCCATCTCCGCAAGATGCCGCCAGTATCGTTTCAAAAAGGTGAAAAAATACGCTTTCAATTTGAATAATTTGAAATAAACATATAATTATTTAAATTTAAATATGTTGATTGCAAAAAAAATCAAAAGCTTTAAAAATGACTCAAGTTACGCTTTTTACCACAAAAATTACTGATAACGAAAAAACACACAAATATTTTATTAGGTAAATGTTTTATAAAATTTATCGTCACTCACTTTTTTGTCGTTTTATTTTAAAATAATTATTAAAAAAATCAGTAATAATAGTTTCAAAATTTTTCTTTCTAACTTTGGCTTCAAAAAGGCGTACATTTTAATTTATTATCGGTTAACTTTTAGATTTCTAATTCTCTGTTCTGCCATGTGATGTGCATAGTAAATCGTGGTTTCACCCTTGGCAGCAGTTTTTTTTATTTATTTTTTATTTATTTATCTATAAAAAGTATATGTTCATTGGGTTTTTGATGCCTGTCTCACTAGGATATACCTGTGTCGAGACAGGTGTACAAGTATATAAATGAATATCTTATTTAACAAGAGTATTTAGGGTAAAATACATATTAATTTGAATCGAAATTAAAACAGAAGGGTGATTGGAAGGGTTGGTAAATCTTTTAAAGAGAGTTTTCTTATAAATTGTTGGAGGAGATGAAGTAAAGAAGTAAATTGTGTCTGATCTATTCATGGAGTTAAATTTGACAGGATTCTATTATTTTCATTTATTTTATATGGGTTAGGTCGTATGTGATTTCTGTCTATGTGTGATTTGTTTTACAGATATTTGTAATAGTGTGGCGTCCTGTACTTATAAGCCATTTTTTATATCTTGTTTGAACTTTGTCAAGGAGTTATTTTGTCTGATCGTAGCTGGTATTGTTTGTGTATTGTTTGTGTAGCTTTTTGTAGTGTTTTGTTGTTTTTGTTTAAATTAACTAAGATGGATCTTGAGTAGAGCTGTTTTATGTACATAACATTGAAGGTATTGAAGATCGTATCAGTGCTGGTAGTAAGCGGCAGTTTGAGAATTATTTTTAGGATTAGTTTTTGTGCTTTACTGTGCTATTTTGTGCGTTGTTTAACACAAACAACTTATAGCATTCCAGGAGAAGGTATGGAATATCCATCAAGTTATTCATAATTTTATATGTTGTTACAATAATATTAATGCCAAAATATGATTTAAAAGCTACAAAGATACACCGTGATGAAAAATTCTATGCAGAAATAATACTGAGTTTTACTGACGTAAAACAGCATAATAAAGAAACGTGTTTTTATTCTGTTGGAAATAATGTTTCATAGTAACATTTTGATTCAGCGAGAATGAGGTTGAATTGATATAGAATTTAGTAGATGGGCCTTTATTTCAACCCAAATATTAACAGTTAAATTCCTGAGGTGGATGTGTTACATACAAAATGTGGAGATCTGGAACGAAAGCAAGTCTGAAGAAAGCGTAGTGAAAAAGGGTAAGAAAGTGATGTTTAGATGGTTTAGACATATGGAGCAGATAAAAGTCGAGATAGGTGCCAGGATAAACGAAAGTGAATGATAAAAAAGTTGGGGACGTTCCAGTAAGACAAGTTGTCACGTCTTACTCGAATTGACGTCGCGTCTTACTCGAATTCAATCTCGGAAATTTGAAATGCTGTCAAGGATTTGACTGTGTGCTAAAAGAAATCTCCTGATTTTTATCATAAAACTAGCTGGTACCCGGCATGCATTGCTATGCCATTTAATAAAGAAATTGTTGCGTGTCCTTTCAAATTCGTCCCGTTCTCCTTTCGCCCCCCCCCCCATTTCTCTCCCGCGTCCTCTTCCCCTCTCTCGTTTCCTCTCCGCCTCCTCCACCTTCCCTCTCCCAACTCCACTCCCCCCTTTTTCCAATCCGCAAACCTCCGTCCCGAGTTCTCCTCCCCTTCCCCGGTTCCACTCCCCCCTCCCTGGTTCCCCTCCGCTCCTGCGTTCCATAAATTAATTACCGGTACATTTAATTTTCAAAAACCATAACTATTGCAATTTTTTATACAAATTTCATAATGCCAGAGCTCACCAGACAATAACGAACACAACAAAAAAAGATTTATCCTATTTGGTGCAGTCGTTCGGAAGTTATACGCGTACATACATTTCGGCGATTCATTTTTATTTATATATACTTAGATAGATTTATATATATACAGATAGATAAAATTAAATGGACCTTTCAGAATGCTTAACATTCTTTGTAAATTTCTTTAATACAAGTATTTCATTTATAAATACACTTAAAATGCACCAAAAAACACACTTAAAATGCACAAAAAAAATACACTTAAGATGAAGTCATAGTAAATAATGCAAAATCATATGTTTTTGTTTTGAAAATTTGATCGCTTAGAAGTATTGTAGATGCTTCAATTAAATACTGCGAGTAGAACATACCTTGGCCCTTAAAAATATCGGTCATTTTTTTAATAAGCCTATAAAAAATAAAGTATGAGGTCTAAAAAACACACTTTCAAGTCCAAACTGTCCTATTTATAAACCCCTTTTCGGATATGGTTTTATTGTGTAATGTGGCAAATTCAGTTTATTTTATAATAATCGCAAAAAAAGTTGATATTTACACCCAATCTTCCCAAAATAAAATAAAATATGCATTTTCGCGTTGATATTTTACAATACGGCCGCTAGTCGACGAATTCGGTTATTCAAAGTGACCCCTATGGCGTCCACCGAAGAACTACTGTCCACGGCACAGTAGTGAACTAGTGGATCGCCTTAAAATGCACGTCGTAAAAGACATTCTTATTTTTCTAGAAATATTTCGACGATGCAGATCGAAAGAGAAAAAACGGAGAGATTTCAAATTTCCGCTATCGAAATATATATATTCGTGTATACGTATTTTACTTAAAATAAGATATTATACTTTTAAATAGACTAGATTAGAATGTATACAGTTATATGTAGAATATTATTCAGTTATCTATTACGATAAAAAAATGGTGTGTCAGAGTAAAAGAAAAAAGTTTTATATGTATGTACATATATTTTATACCATGATGAATACTTGGAGCAGGTGGATGAGTTTGTTTATCTGGGTAGTATGTTTACGAGAGATGGGAAGGCTGATAGAGATATTGAAAGAAGGGTAAATGCCGGTAACTCCATTAATGGAGGACTGAATGCCGTTGGCGCTAATAAAAAACTGTCAAAAAAAGCGAAGCTAGCAGTCCACAATGGAGTCCTAGTACCTACCCTGATGTATGGCAGTGAGGCATGGAACTGGCAGAGGAAGGATGAAAGTAAACTGAATGCTGTTGAAATGAGATCCCTGAGACGTATGTGTGGTAAAATCATGTATGATCGTGTTAGAAATGTGGATATCCGCAAAGAATGTAAGGCTGATGTAAGTATAATGAGCAAAATTAGGAAAGGGACCCTCAGATGGTTTGGGCACGTAGAGCGAATGAGCGAAGAAAGTAGTGAAAAAAGAATATATGATGCAAATGTGAATGGTAGAAGAAGTCGGGGACGCCCGAGGAAGACATGACACGATCAAGTGAATCAGATACTTGAGACGGGCCATGTCAAAAGTCAGATTAATAGAAGAGTATGTATGAGACGATGTATGAATGTGAGTGAGGCAAAGGGTGTGTGCCAAGATCGAGTTGTTTGGCGGTCCGTCCTCTCTGCCTACCCCTGCGGAAAACGGCGTGATGGTTAGCAGTGGCGGCCGCTGCCCTGAAAACGTGGTGGTTCACTGATAATCCGTAACTATGAGATAACGATTACTTAGCAACATTAGGTTAAAATGATCCCACTAATCTTATTTGGAGAGAAGATCTATTTTAAGCTGTTATCGAAGTGCGAAAACTTGTACATATCGCTTTTTAATTAAAATTTTTATTTTTCGGTACTAAGAAAATAAAAACACAATACTATTTTTTCGTAAGTAAATCTTAAATTTCAACCCAAAAAACTCTTTTTTTTTACAATGTTTACAATGTAGTGTAAGAAGAATATACGACGCAAATGTGAATGGTAGAAGAAGTCGGGGACGCCCGAGGAAGACATGGCACGAGCAAGTGAATCAGATACTTGAGTCGGGCCATGTCGAAAGTCGGAATAATAGAAGAGAATATATGAGACGATGTATGAATGTGAGTGAGGCAAAGAGTGTGTGCCAAGACCGAGTTATTTGGCGGTCCGTCCTCTCTGCCTACCCCTGTGGGGAAACGGCGTGATGGTTGGTTAGTTAGTTTTATATTTCATTTTAAACAGGATACAAACAGTATTTATAAACAATGTATAAACAACAGGAGGGCAAAATTGTCAAAGTTACCTATGAAAAAATTGTATTCCTTAATGATCTGCGTTTTATAATTTAAAACACCAATCAATAAAAAAGCAAATATATGTAAAATTTAGGTATTTGCTGTACCTTTTGATTAAAAAAAGAATTATTCAGTTTGGTTAAGTATTTTGGCCTTAAATCAGAATTTAAGTTTGTATGATAAAGGCCGCTGGGTGGCACACCAAAATATCTTAATTTTTCATACATACGGCCGGTGTTGCGCGCTGGCGATGTTTCGGATATTCGATACCAAAACATAATTCGTTCCGCTTGCAATGGGCCTGCACACCGGACAGGGTAAATTCGCGCGGAACTTTGAGAATTTGCTCTCCCTGATTCATATTATATTATGCATTATATTGGTAGGTGATGTTTTTAATGAAATTCATAGATTTTATATTTTTCGGTAAGATATTATAAACTAATTTTAGACGATATAATTTACCAGTACTGCACACAAACACACCGTTCAACCAGCCGCCCTTGATGGTTAGTTAGTTTAGTTAGTTAGTTTTTTATACCATTTTCAAAAATTAATCTCCCTTACAATTTTGTATTTCTCAGACTATTTTCCACATTCACCAGACTTTTTGTATCATTTTCAAGTATTAGTAATACCTCATCTTTCCATGTCAATGGAGATAATAAAATTTATTTCATGCCTAACAAGTCTGAAAGGAATTTATAAGGAGTGATTTATTACATTACTCATTTTTATCTGTTTGGAAAGGTTTTCTTATGGGTTTTATTACTGAAATGAATTTGTCTAAAAAACCAACTCCTCACTTCTTGTATTTTGATGGATAATTCAATTTGGGAGGGAGATATGGGTACCGCCGCCCTTGGAACCATTTATTGGATAACCGACACCCCTGCCATAGTTCACCCCAAGTGGTTCGCTACGTTTGGTGACTTAGCAGGGGTGCCCGTGGGATGATATTTGTCACTTATTGCATGGCGGGCCGGATTGAGACAAATTGGTTGAGCCTAACCTAACCTAACCTAACTTACACCTCACAACCCGGTCTCTCTCGACCCATGCATCGAAGTTGGAGGGATGAATTCATGCGTCCTTCACTCCTAGACACATTGACCTCTAGATTCCTACCCACCCTTCATAACCTTTTCCTTTCCAGAACTTACTCTCCTTCCTTTCCCCAAAAAAGACCCTCCACAAGGCCTCATATGTATGTCCCTAGAAATTAATTTCACCAACATTCAGTCTGCTTCTGACACTTTTGCCCTTTCTCTGAATTAAGATTTTGGAAATGTAATGTGATCAATAAATTATGAAACTTTTTAGAAGATCAATACTCTTTTCATAACTTTTGAAGGTTATTCCCACTCGTATCACTGAGGAAGAAGATAACACTAATAATCTAAACGAAAATTTGAAAGAGAACAAGACACAAAAAATAGAAAAAGATAACGGTCGCAACTGGACGCACTGACTCCTAGTTTCCGCTCCTTTTTATTTCCCTTTTATTTAAATAAATTCGGATATATTTATCCGAAACGCTATCTAGGTTACAAACCAGTTCTTAGAACGATTGTTTCTAACAAAAAAGGTAGTTGCCTGTGATATGGAAAAAATAAGTCGAAGATAATTTTGTAAATTCTAAAATTTTAAAATATGAGAATTAAATTATGGCAGTTTGACGGAAGGTGGCAATGACTGAATTGATAAAAGCGTATGTCCCGGTTAGATGAGAGGTTCTGGATTTGAATCCCAGTTGCGACCATTATCTTTATCTATCTTTGTGTGTCTTGTTCTCTTTCGAAATTTCGTTTAGATTATTAGTGTTACCTTCAATGATATATTACATTGATGGAATAACCTTCAAAAGTTATAAAAAGAGAGTTGTTTTTATAAAAAAAAAAAAAATTCAAGCATTGTAACTACCTAATTAGAGTTCATTATAAAATAATCATTACCATTTTGAAAATGGAGCAAAACAATTTCGATCAAAGTAATTAGCATTTATAGTAATAGTCGTTGCACTGGTAACATTTCGCGTGCATTCTGAATTTATGCGCGCATTTATTTAGCCATATCTAATCATCAAACTGTTGCACATCTTCTACTTTCCTTCACCCGGAATATGGAAAAATAGTCGAAGGTAATATTTTAACCGCCAAACAACAGTCCTAAAGGCGCCCGTCCCGGTTAGATGAGAGGTTCTGGGTTCGAGTCCCAGTGGCGACCGTTATCTGTTTCTATTTTTCTGTGTCTTGTTCTCTTTCATATTTTCGTTTAGGTTATTAGTGTTATCTTCTTCTTCAATTAGTTATGAGTGTGAAACTGTGTGCGCAAAAATCTCACCAAAATCCTTCACTCACCCTATTGCAAATCGTATCAGCGCATAGTGACGCCCCACCTTTGTTTTTTTACTTACATATCGAAATAATTTATAACTCAGCAGTCGCTTTGATAGCGACGATAGCCAGCTCGACCACAAATCCATGCCAAACTCCCGTTGTTTCTATTTTATTCTATTGGGGTAGGGAGTTGATATGAGATTGAACTGACATTCGAACCCACGACGGATCTTGCTTTATGTACCCCTACCAATGGGTACCCCCACCCATACAAAAAAGGCTTAGAGTAGTCCACAATGTTCCAGAACATTCGAGAGGGTTCTCAAATTTTCCACAATGAAGTTCCCGAATCCCTATTCCCGAACATGTTCTGGAATGTTGTGGAATGCTCTCGAACACTCTAGGACTGTTCTAGAAATTTGTAGAGAGCGAAACCTCCTGCCATTATATCTTCAAAAGCAAGCCCTTCAAGTAAAAACGGGAACCTTCTTCATGGATGGGGATAGAGGACTACCACAGCCATGACTCCCTTGATCGTACCTTTTGTACCTACACATACTTTTGTACACTTTATTTTATAATATATATTGATTATGGGTTTTATTATTTTATATTATGGTTGTTTATGATTTGCTGATATTAAGTGAATCCCCGATCCAAAAAGTGTGTTCTTTGAAATAGTTTTTGATTAATGATTTTCTTTTTTTTAATCATTTCCAGACCCCCCAATAGGCGTCGAGCACTGCGATTGGCTGTACGGCATCTTCGGGCACGAGACATCCTGCACCCGATACTGGACCTGCTGGAACGGAACCGCCACCGAGCAGCTCTGCATAGGGGGGCTACTGTACAACGAGAACGCTCACAGCTGCGATTGGCCCGAGAACGTGGAAGGCTGCCAGAAACACCGTAATATATTTGTTTATTTGTCTTATAATAATAATAACGTTATATTTGTATAGCGCAGTTTTGTGTCATTTCACTTCAAGTTATCTTGGTTTCAATAAGACAACTTCAATTAAAAGCGGAAAAAATAAAGAATATCTAACAAAATGTCTCGAATTTGGTACACAAATAACATTACCATTTATCTATGGGGCCATCCATAAATTACGTCACACCTTAAGGGGGGGGAGCAGAGAAGTATGACACAACGACTGCGACACATGCGACTGCCATAAAAATATGTTCCCTATTCCAATATGCCCCCTCCGTTGTGGTATCCCATTACACCCCCTCCGTCGTGGTATTAATTTTTTTAAATATTACTAACTATTATTTTTACGTGTAAAATTGCAAAATATGTGACGTCATGCTTGTGATGAATTGCATTAATCAACAGTGAAAATAAGAAAATATCGTAGCTTCCCACTTTAATTCAAAAAGAAAATACCAATTAATTATAAAACAGACACACCTGCGACATCTACCGGTTCAAAGTAAATTGAATTCTTGTTGACGATAGGGATCTACAATTAAGTAGATTGAGATGAGTATTAATAAAAAAACCACAGATGGTATTAAAAATCGTCACGAGGCAGGGAAAGACCCTTTCTTAGGCGCGATAATAAACACAAAGAATGATTAACCAATCACAAAAGTGGAGGGCGTGTTTAGATTTTGAACAAAGAAATGGACTTTGAACTAGGCAATTAATCAGAGATTTATGAAAAAAAATATCGTCATCAACCGAAAGATCAATACACTATAATGTAAACAGGGTCTCACGCCCGGTGCATCAGGTACAATGACCCTAGATTTAAGATATACAATCAGTACAATGAAGGTGTTGGCAACCACCATTAACGAACAAATTAATCCATATTATGTTGGAAAAACTATGCAAGAAAATAACAAGAAAATTTTAATAAGAGGAAAATTAAAGAAAAGACGTGTAAAACGTAAGAAAAGCTACTGTAGGATTATTCAGTCGTATAACGAGTACATAGAGGGTCAGGAAGAGCAGATTAAGAGGAAAACGTACATTTAACATTTAAAAGGAAGGAAAACACTGGAAAAATTAGGAATGTCACTTTTAGATGAAGCAAAAGAGTCAGGAAAAACGATTGGTAAAGATAATCTAATGAAAAAAATGGACGTTTAAAAGGAAGTGTTTATTGAACAATATAAGATTTCGACTTGATTTTGCGTTTTCAGACGAGTTTAAATAGATATCGTTATATATTTGAAATGGAGTGGTAATTCTAGTTACATTGCGTTAGGTAAAGTCAACAGAAGGAATTGTTTTACGTCAATTGTTTGACGAAAGTTCTATGGGAGATAGGACAGACTGTAAGGAAAAATGAAACATTATTTGAGTTGACGACCCCACACGTGATTTTGTTATTAAAACAACCAGAAAACGAACATGGTTTTAGACGATTAAAACCATTTTAATGGCTTTTAGGACGATAAAAATTATCATTGGTCTTAGGGACAGTTTACTTTAACTAAAAACGATTAGATTTTATTACCCTCGAATAAACGCTGAGTTATTGGTGAGTACATCGAAGTCCAGACCTAAACACATGTCAAATTTTAAATTAATGTGAATTCAGGGAAGAAAGGGACGGAATTTGGGGGAAGATCCATATGAAGTAATAAAAATTGACATATATTTAAGGGCCGAAGTGGAAGTGTCTCCTATAAAAATGTGGGAAATGATATATTAATTAGTAACAAATAGAAAATGAAATTTTCTATTGAGGCAGCAAACATCGAAAAACGATACGGATATCAGAGTAATGTACGGTGAAACTATGGGTGAATTGATACGGCCAAAGAAAGCAAAGAAAATCTTAAATTAACAATTAATAAAATAAATACGGCTGGAAATATAAAAAATTATAGGGATGTGGAAAGTTACATGAGAATGAATGAGGAAAATCAAAAAAAGAACATCGTGAATAAAAGGGAAATAAGAGAAAATATGAAAATTCGAGTCTACGACATAAGTAGAGACGATGCAGCTTAAAATTGAATTGGTCCACATAGGTGGCATGAAGATATGGAAGAATTTAGTAAAAAGAAAATTGGAAAATGCATATTAAAAGTTTTGGCATGAGTTTGTTCATGTTCTGGTAGCGATAAACAAAATTGAGAATTATGTACAGTTTATTGAAGACGTACCTATTATATTTTGAGGAAAAAAGAGATACGAAAATCATGATATTTGAGCTAATTTTGTATGACCAACAGACAAAAGGAATGAGGGGCATTTTGACGTAATATCGCCGGTCCGATCCTGGAAAAATGTTTAAACGAGATAGGGCATGAACAAAGTCATGAAAGGTGGACCTAACGACAGTTAAACAAAAATGACAGAATCGATATATGAAATCTCGAGTTGTTAGAGATTAAATTCGTGGATCAAAGATAGCTTAGATAGGCCATTCTAATCCTGAGAGGGGTTTAAAAGACAGGACTTAGTGATTTTTCGGTAGTCATCGGGGGTTTTGAAAAGCGGAAGTTAGTGAGGCGTGACGATACGTTCGGTAATGTACTGGTGGAAAAATTCTAATTAGTTAGAATCACAGGACTTAGAAAAATTTCATATTCGAGCCAGTGTCTTATAAAGATTTAAAGAAATTAAAATCAGTGAGAATAGAAATAAAGTATACGTTTTGTTTAATTGTGAAAAGTTAAAAAGTTCTGTAATAGATACAATTTGATTAGTGGAAAATTCGGTTTTTATAATCAATAAATATCATATTTTGGGACTTAGTAATTTCGCGACAAGTGTCGGTGTGGTAATTAAATAAAATGATGTAATAATAATAAAAATTAAAAAGAAGTTATAAAAATTATGTGCGTTCAGTTTAAACGGAGAGAGTTCTACTAAATATCAAATATTTATATTAATGATTTAAAAATAGTGCAAATTAAAAGAAGTTATAAAAAAATTTATGTGCGTTCAGTTTAAACCGAAAGAGTTCTATTAAATATCAAATATTTAAATCAATTAATTAAAAAAAAATAGTGCAATCAAAAGCGAGATAATAAATAAATAAGTGCACCCAATTAAATGGAAAAGTTCAACGAAAATCTTTAAGTAAATTGAGTGCTTCAAATTAAGTGCTAGTCTTTTATTAATTAAAGAAAAAAGTTGGTGTAGCGAAATAAAAATAAAAACCAGTGTTAGTTATCATAACGGTGATAGTTCCTTAAATAAAGTGCAAATCGAACGTAATAATTTATCACAGGATTAATCTAGTGTTAGATAAAGTAATAATAATAAATATGGACTTTGGAATAAATAATACAGATGATTAAATTGTTGTTAAATAAGATTGTGGTAACCTAATAATAATTATTATTTCGGAAAGTTTGAATAAATAGTGAAATACGTTATCTTACTGCAAAATAAAAGAGTTCGGTGATACAAGAATTAAATAATAAAAATAAATAAAATAAATAAATAAAATAATAAAATAAATTTGTTAAGTTAACCAACGGGTTTTGAAAATATAATACATTTTGATTGATAAAGATTAGTCATCAATTAATTCAGTTTAGAGTCAACGCAATAGTGAAATAATGAATAAAGATGATTAATCTAGGTTTAGTTAGACAATAGCTGAATTAGGTAGAAAAAAATATATAAAAGGTTTGTCGTGTTGAACCCGACAGGAGTGGACCTTTTGGGGTAAGTCCTTACAAAGTATAAAAATTTCTAGAGACATGAACGAGGCAGAGGGCAGCTGATCGTCGGTATAAAATTTTATATTATTATAACAAAATATTATATGCTAAATATGTGATATGTACCTATATTAAAATATTATATATAAAGTATGTATATTTATGTATATATATATATTCCAAGAAAGTTTAATCAAAAGAAACACACTTATATTAAAAAGTAAAGGTATCGATCTCGAATACCTATCTTTGCATTTATCCGTAACTATTTAAAATAGTTATGTGTTTGATAAATTTCCAAGTCAAAGTTTTGTATTTATTTAGTATATATACTATTTATTATAACTTCAGCTAATATAAAATGATCAAAAAAATGAGTTATGATATTAGAATTTACCTCAACTATAATAAAATTATATATATATCTGTGTATTTATGTATCGAGACAAAGTATATGTATGCATTATGACTAAATTTATCGGGGAAACAAATTAGACATTTGCGAGAAAGAAATAACCATTATTGAATTCGGAATGTTTAAAGGTAAACAAATGTCACGCGTTCTTGGATCTAGGTCACGAGGCCAGTGGGAATGTTGACATAACTAAAATTGTTTATAAAACAACTCGGTCAGTAGGGCACTGTGTTGAATGCTTTAGGAAGATGTCAATCTTAGGATAGGGCAACACCATAACGTTGCGCAATTATGTATATAAAAAAAAGGGGTTAAACACAATCTTTAATTTGAACTTGAAGAGATATTTAGGATTGAACAATTTGAAAGTAATTAGATTTATTATAGGCTAGTCAAATAAAAGAACTTGAAGAGTATCATTGAACATTTGAGAAAAATTTTATGGATTAACTACTCTCCTAGGTAGCTAATAGGTACATCAAACATTTGAAAATCACGGGATAGTCAGATAAAAGATTATTAAAGAACTACATGAAAAATTCGGGGAAAAATTATGAAATAATTGCTCTTACAGGTATAAATAATTTACAAGAAGCAGTTGAAAAATCACGGGATAGCCTAATAAAAAGCATTAATCATTTACAAGAAGCAGTTGAAAAATCACGGGATAGCCTAATAAAAAGTATCAATCATTTACAAGAAGCAGTTGAAAAATCACGGGATAGCCTAATAAAAAGCATCAATCATTTACAAGAAGCAGTTGAAAAATCACGGGATAGCCTAATAAAAAGTATCAATCATTTGCATGAGACAACTGAAAAATCACGGGATAGTAAAAATTTTACCAAAAGTTGAACTTTGGGGGAAAATTTGGAAAACAGTTCAACAATAGGAGGCAGTGGTCGCTCCTTAAATACAAGGGCCATTAACCAAACACATAATAGAGATGGCAATCTCTTAAATAAAATTGCCAACCAAACAAAACAAAAAGCTTGGAGTTTTGGCGAATCTCCAGAACATATCGCCAGATAATTGCTTATTATACTAGTATCTATTAATATCACCCACTTTTAATATGTATATATTCGGTTACCAAACTTAGAATTTCGCAGAACTCTATGAGAGGGATCCGAGCCCGGAATATGAGACTGGCTAGTTACATATTGCGAGTTATAATCCTACCCAAACGTATGTTTACATATATATCTTTCTATGGACCCGCTTACAATTAGCGTTTTAGACTCGACAGAGTTACTCTCACATCATTTCTTGTACGTGGAGGGAGGATTCACGACCCGTAACTCTGTAAAACACCGTGAGTATATGATTGCATATAGGACGAAACCGGTTCGCCCTAAGTAAATAGTAGACCTTGGAGGAGTAGGAATTTGGGGGTTTCGGGACTTAGGGAAAGACCTGAATGACGTGCACGACGACATGGAAGATTGACAGAACAAGGTACTAAGACCCTCTGGAAAATCGCGTCGGCTGACTGTGCGAAGTTCTAGTTGATCCTTGACCATCCTGTTAACTTGCAGGAGGATAGGAGCCAAATTTTCGGCAGAAAAAGGGTATTCTGAGTTCGTCTAATATGCAATCTATTAATTACATTAACCTACTAAACCCATCTTTATATGTACCTTATAGCAGCTGAATCGGATTGGAGAGATGACATGCAGATACAAAACAATCATAATCAAATTTACCAACAATTAACCATTTGAGTCATACTTAATTATTTGTTCAATTAAACATGCGTAATTCGATTAGTACAGGTTATTTACGAGTTCGTTAGGATGTAGGGAAACATAATAAGCGACGGAGGAAAGTTAGCTCTTTTAGAGAAAGTATTTAAAGTTAGATTTGCAAGAGAGAGACCAATACAGTTTGAAACTCAACGCTCTGTCCAGAATCAAGAAGTTACCACCAAATGAAAGTAATTAAAGTCCCATATCATAAATCAAAAAAATTACACAACGTTTGATGGAGTTTAATTACAACATAAATACGAAAATATTTACGTTCAAGGTCGTAAATAACGTATTAATTAGTTAAGTACATATATCTCTAAAAGTATATAGTGCAAGGGAGCTTTAAGTAGCTTTCTGTAGTTATCAAAGAAAATAAGGGTCCAATTTTCATGAAGGCTTGTGTGACGTAGGGAAGGAATTTTCCATCCCTACTACACACATGCAAAGCCTTAAAAATTTAAATATCGATCAGAGTCAAAAGAAAAGTTCAAGAAAACTTGAAGGGATGAAAGAATTCCAAAAATATTTATATATTTAAAAGTTAAAAGGGGGAAAGGAGAAAAATTATCACATGCTGGGGGAGAGGGGGTCCCACAAATACGTGACGATGTGTGACAGGGACAGGGGGGGGGGGATAAAAAAATCATGAAATTCATGTGACGTAATTTATGGATAACCCCTATCTGTGAAAAGAGAAAACTGCCTTTATATAACTGACTTTGAAAGATTCGAACTATTTCTTCAATAATTGCAAAATAACTTTTTGGTATCGTTAATAACGCACTTAGAACGGGTTGTTTTAAAAAATTTGACGGATTCATCAAATATTTTATTTTAATTTTCAAGTTCTGTGTAAGTTCTGTTATTATATCATTATAGTCCATTTGCTTCATAAAACTTAAATAATCACAGAACTTGAATAGAATTTACACAGAAAGTACAAATTAATTTCAAATATTTTATGAATCCGTCAAATTTTTTAATCAACCCGTCCTTTAAACTAATTAATTACCTTCTCCACCGCTAATTGTTATATTTTTGTCTATAGATTCTTATTTGTCTATTTTCATGTCTTGATTTTCACATTCTTCTTTATATAAATACTAGCGGAATTCCACTGCTTTTCCCGGGTTTTAAACAGAGTTTTTCAAAATTACGTCATGTAAACAGTGACCTGCTTTGAAAGTCAAGCGTGCAAAATTTCCTCAATCCCGGAATAAAACTGTAGATTTGAATAAAAATCAAATCCGCCCGCCCTTCACAAACACTCTTCAAATGTAAATAGACGGTTTAAACAACGGTTGTTACTTTGTGATTTTTTTCCTGTGAAAACCAATTGGACTAGAGTTCCTTGGACTGGAGTTCCTTATTACTTATTACTATTACCAACAATGCCAACCACGCTGATGTGATTGTTGTTTTTCCAGCCCTCTGCAATGAAGACGCTAATGGAAACGTGCCCCTCGGCAAGTCCTGCAACCGTTACTGGCAGTGTCAAGGAGGCTACCCGCGTCTGCAGAGGTGTCCCGCTATGCTTGTGTTCGACAGGTGAGACATCACTTTCCTTGCTCGCTAAACTGAAAAATCACGCGTGGAGACACTCATAGTCACTGGCAAGATGTTGGCAGGAGAAGCAGATTGATGATTACCGGTGGATGCGTTCTTGTGATATATCCGAAACGATGGGGTCCTTGGCTCTCCATTCTCCATTTTTTTGTGTGAATACCACACAAGAGTCTCAATGCTACCAACCATCTGGAACCAGTGAAACTATGGTATTCCCATTTGGGGTATGTTGTGAGGATAGGGAAGGTAATGGGGAAGTAGGGTAGGAAAATACCTGGTTATTCAGATCTGATCACCATTCAAAGCCATTTCAAGCAACGCGCAACGTTTCAACTCTGAATGGTGGTCTTAAACCAGGGCGTTTCTAAAAGTATCTTCTACTCTGGAACGTGCCGTTTATATAATTTTAAATGATTAAATTGTGAAATGACACAATACAAAATCTGAAATATGTTGCGGTTATAAATAAAACAATTCTTCCTTTTTGAAAAATACTTTTTCAAACATAAAAGGGTGTTACCAGAGAAAACCAGAAATATGTCATTTTTAAATCAGATTTTAGACGTATTGACTCTTTTCCACAACAAAATTAAAAATGGATTTCAAAAGATTGTTCTTTAATCTAGCATTCGCATGTTTTAAATTTTGAGAAAAAATGTTTATTTTTAGTATAATAAGGTTATACCGTAGGTCGTTGGCAGATTTGTTAAATTTTCAAAAAAGATTTTATATTATACCACACCCATTTCAAATCATATAATCATGCAGTAAAATAAATTAGTGCATTATCTAGGTATCGCATGTTTTAGAATTTTAATTTTAGTTTAAATAAAATCATTAAAATATCCATACGTACACGAGTTTCTTGAAGAAAATTGGTTCGTGCGCACTTACAAACTAATATATTTCAAATTTTTTTAACATTCTTATTTAACTAAGACATTATTTGAAAAATGATAAATACTTATTATCAAAAATAATTACAAAAAGTACATTATTTTAATATTTTTATCATCACTATAATAATTATATAAAATAGGTATAAATTAAAGCAAATTTGGAATGAAATAAAATCGATATTGAGTTATAATTTTAAAAAGCTTTAACGGAGAATAATGAATCTTTCCCATTGTAACCGCCCTGCACGATCGTAAGAACAATTTTCAACGTATTGTGGATTTTCGGCTGCTGGCTGGTTAAACGCTCTTAATTGAGTTTTTAATTATTTCTTGACACTCCAACCGCCATATTTATCAACCGTTTTTTTTAAAGTCTTTAAATCCGTGAAACAAAATCTTTTAATCCGTATAACACAGCTGTCATATCAATCATATGATATCCAACCACACCGGGGCGCCACCTGCTGCGAGCTTTCCATATTAACTGCCATTGCATCTAATTACGCTGTTTGACAGGAGAATTATATCAGAGCTGGTTATATTACATAGAGCCATTAAGTTAATTGACAGCCCTGCCACGGGCGCCACCATTAAATCCCATATACCGTTGAGGAATACAAGACAAAATGTAACATTTTTCTGTAATACATGCACAACCAACTATCAGACACATTCACCAGCCAATATGATGCATGATTTAGGCAACAAGTTTGGGAATACTATTAAATTGATTGAACTCCTGAAACACTCATCCACATTGAAAAAATCTTCCGAGAAAAGATACATGACGCCAACAGGACTTGAACCCGTGTCCTTCTGATTGCCGGTCAGGTGCTCTCACCACTGGCTTATCTAATACCCGCCAAATAATTCAATATAAACTAGTGTTTCATTCAACAATCACTGTTTATTACATTTTTTCACCTGAAAACAACCAACTTTATTTTTGTGAGAGAGGCATTGTTAGTGCTAAATCTCTCGCTAGGTGGCGTCGAGGCAAATCATGTCTACATTTTTTGGTGAAATACTTTAACTTGTCAAACATTAATCATTATTTTTAATTGATAAACTAACGTTTAAGACAAGATTTTTATGCATAGCACAAAGGGTAACAATTATTATAAGCAGAGTGTTACAGGCTGATAATTATTGCTTATAGTCTCAACTTTTCTCCACCGCCTAGGTGGAATTCAACCCAATTGAAATATATTGTGAGGCTGAAGGTAGTGGAGAGGAGAAGGAGATGGGAAAAAGAAAGGTGGGGAAGTTTCTGGATATTTAGATTTGGTCACCAAACAAGTTATTTTAAGATGAAGCTATACGTGAAATCCTATTTTGATACTATTTTGATTAATCTTTACAACGAATCGGCTTACAGTATGAACATCAAAAAATATGCTACGGATAAATTGAAGCTTTTACTAGCTTTTCTATGTATTGGAATTACAATAAAATTATTATTTACGTAACAGAAAATATAAGCGTAAACCACCAAAAAAAATGTTTTTTCATGATTTAACTATGAAGTGATACAAAAAACAATTTTTAAAAAATACTTCTTTATGGCTAAGACTATTTTTGAGGTTTTGTTTGTTCTAACTTTTTTCGTTCTTATAAAATTATGCACAAAATAAATAAAAACCGCTTACTTGCCTCGTGCAAATAAGATGCTCGATTTTATAATTTTGCAGGCATGAGATTCGAAATATTTCTAGCGTTGGTGGTCTTACACAGAGACTATACTGAGAGTATCTTGCACTCTGGATTTTGCTGCAAAATGCCTTGTATTGTTTTAATTCATTAATTTGTGAAATAACACAAACCGGCGAATTTAAGATTGCTGGTCGAGAGCCTTATCCCTCGACCATGGAGACTGTCGTATTTCCAATACTGAAACCATAAATATGCATACAAACGTAATACATAAATATAAATTACTAGCGAGTTCCCGTAATAAAGAAATTGTTTCTTCCTGCATGTCTTTTCTCATTCGCCATCTTTTCTCCTTCCCCTCCGCCTCCCCTTCCTCTCCCATGCCCCTTTCCCCACACGCGTTCCCCCTCCGCATTCTCCGCCTTCTCTCTCCCCTCTCTCGCGAACTCCACTCCCGCGATCACCCCCTCCTCTCCCGCATTCAATATATTCAGTCCCGGTACATTCAGATTTTCAAACACCTCGCGTGCCACCTATTGCAATTTTTTTACAAACATTCATTTTGGTATATTATAAGAATAATCAATCAAATTTAGTACCTAACATAGGTACCTATTTAAAATAAATATAATTTTTGATCAGATTCAAAGTATTCGGTTTTGGTTAGTACCATAGGTGAGTACTTCAAATAAATTCATTAATTTAAAGAGTTTCGAAAATTGAATTTTTTTTTGATCAATCATTGTTTTGCAAAAAGTCATTCTCAAATTGTGACATTTTTGACTGTTTTGTAAGAGTTTTTGTAATGATTAAAAAACTTTTCAGATGTATTGTCACATGGTTGTAATAATCCAGAAACCTTCGCGAGGATGGAAAGAAGCATAGACATCCAAATTTAATAGACGAGAAGATACAGATGTGAGGTAAAACCAAATTATGGGGGGCGTAGAGGGGAAAGATGACTGTGATTCGTTAAAAGTCAATCTGACAAGGCACCTCGCATTATAATATCACCATTTAGTTCTTAAAAGCAAAATCTGCTTTTGAATGAATGGACCTTTTTACCTCGCCACGTTATTAACATATTTGCCAAGTCCAAATGCGGCAAAATAAAGTTAGCCGATTTTCACAGAGGAATATTTTGTTGCCGTATTAGTTAAGACACTTTTACAAATGTTTCATAATTTACTTACCCCTGTAACCAGCGAGGAGCTCACGGAGAACCGCCCACATTCACTATATCCATATATTTTAGATTCGTAAAATGTACGATGTGAGCTCGGCGCTGGTCAGGACAAGAATGATGAGGACACATTTTTTAGATTCAAGCGAGGCTCTCGTAAGCCCAGCCGTCTCCATGGAACCGGTATGGGAAGGGGGAAAGAATACGCTTTTATCTCTTAGGGCAGGTCCAGATATATTCATATGTCTATGGAAAGAAGGTATTTTGAAAGTTTCAAACATTTCCTTTGCATAATATAGCAATTTATAGATACATCATATACTAATATATATACCCAAGCAAGCATGTTTTGATTTTTATATAAATATGTACATTTATTTTCGAGCTACACCTGGGAAAGGTTATTTTTCATCTCTGCGAACAGCAAATCCCTCGCTAATGGCCCCATCATCTCGGGAAATATCGATACTAGATATTGCGTTGTTTCCCAGATGTTTATTTCACGATGCAATATTAGCAATACACCATTAAAATAAGGAATATAGGGGTATATAAACTGAAAGGAAATCGTATAAAACCACCTTTTTAAATTTTTAACTATTTTAGGGCTAAGCATCGATAATATAATATTATGGTGAAATATCATTTTTCTTTCTTCTATAATAAAACACAATAAATTACTTCCTTCCAAGATCAATTATGGTAGTACAAGGAAATTCCTTGATAACCTTTTACAATTACCAATAAATTTTTTTCGATTTTTGTTTATGAAACACTCTACTTGATGATATCTTAACAATTTCCAATATTTTTTTGTAGTTTTTATGTTTTTATATGTGTGTGTATGATTACGTGCATGCATGCGTCTTCGTATGTGTATGTATGTATGTATATATGTGTGTATATGCTTAATATATATGTACCCGTCTCAGAAAAGGCATCGTCTAGTAAGGCGGATTAATTACTTGTTTGTAGCGGTACTTCATTACTCATTTTAAATTAAAAGTGATGAAAAAACCGATGTTAAATTGGTTACGTCAGGTTAGGTACGGGCGTTTTTATTTTCAGAGTGTTAAATGCCACTTTGTTGAATCATTGAATCCGTTCACAGGAAAAGAGTATGTAAGATGACAATAAAATTAAGGCAAGTGCAGCTGAGTATAGATAGGATCAAAGAAGAAAAAATAATACATACTATTGTTCTAGCTGGAGTTTTGCTCCTTCACGTAATCAATATTATATTATAAAAGAATGTTTAAAAAAAGTGCGACCTGCAAAAACACAGAAACGAGTCCCGGTACGATCAAGGGAGTTATATGGTGTGGTAGATCTTATCTCCCCTCCAGGATGAGATGTCCCGTTTTTACCTAAAGGGCGTGCTTTTGAAGATATAAGGGCTGGAAATTTCTCCTTCTAGAAATTTCAAGAACAGCCTTCCGGAAAGTTCTAGATGGTTTGATAAAACTCTAAAAAGTTCTGAAAGGAGTGGCGGATCTTCATGCGGTTTTCACCAATAGATAGAATGATTCAAGAGGAAGGTTTATATTTATTTATTTATTTATTTATTTATTTAAACGCCCATTGGGCTTTTACATACATTGTTATAAGTATTATTACATTAACTATATGGCATATAAAAGTTTAAGTACATATATGAATAAAATAATTATTATATGTGTAGTACCTACATAAATGTTTTACAAATAATATAGAATACCATTATGGAGAACAGTTTTTTTTTTGTACTTACAAACAAAAATAACGGGATTGAAATTAATCAGCATTAGTAGGGACTTAAGCATAATCGAAATATAAATTAAATTACAATATTAATTTGTAAAGTTACATATATATATTAAAGTTAAAAAGTCTAAAAGAAAAGAGTGAAATAGATAGAAGCTAAAAAGGGTTTTTCACTATGGAATGGTGAAGTCATACATTTCAGCAAAGTGTTTATGTAGATTTCGTTTAAGCACTGCTACGGAATCTCTAAATATATCAACGACATTACCAAATTTATTACCAAAATTTTGTATTCGATTTAGGGATATGTGCGCATGATAATTTGTTTTGAAATTGTCACAGAAAAACGTGGAATTTTGTATAATATATTATATGTATAATACATGCACATTATAGCGGAGAAAAGTCGAGAAATTCAAAGATTCAATTCAGGCAGCGAGCGGTGTTAATTTGATGTGCATGCAAATTAACAGATGGCATTGGTTATAAACGTGTGGCCGTGTCTGCTAGTTATATTATATAACGTAATATATTATATAACAGATATTCTGTCTTGTAGTTGATATTTTATAATAACGATGTTATCATTTGATTTTCAAATGTTCCTGAAGATTTTCGAAGCTCGTCGAAAATTTGTTATCAAAAGCAAATCATAAATGGTTTCGGAAAGTGTTTCATAATATTCCCGTGATCAAAGGTAGAAGTAGAACCTTCCTTGATATTGTTTCATAATATTCCACAAACTCGGAAGGCTGTAATAAGACAACCAAGTAGAACACAAACACAGAACCGCGGAATTACGAGAGAATAGGATATCGTTTGTTCGCGGGAAATTTAAAGGATTAAGAACAAAGTTATGGGAATTTGTTCGCCTTTGTAAGCATCCTCAACAAACTGTGGACAGATTCAGTAACCAATTTAGATGTTCTTAGTCTAATGATCAAGGAATGTGAAATCTTCTATAATACAAAAATGAATCGCTGAATATGTTGCTAAGCGCATAACTTTCGAACGACTGCACCAAATTGGATAATTCTTTTTTTGTGTGTTCGTTATTGTCAGGACAAGGTTTTTATAAAACTTCCGGTGAGCTCTGGCATTACGAAATTTGTATAAAAAAAATGCTATTGGTGGCACGCGAGGAAGCGGTTATTGCTATGGAAAGCGGGAAGGAGGGAGAGATGGGGTGGGGAACCAGGGAAGGGGAGGGGAACCTGGGAGGAGGGAGGGGGACCTGGGAGGTGGGAGGGAACTCGGGAGGGGGGTTCGCGGGACGGGGGAAGGGGGGGGGGGAGTGGAGTGGGGAGAGGGAAGGTGGAGGTGACGGAGTGGGAACGGGAGAAAAAAAAGGGAGGCGGAAGGGGAACGGGAAGAATGGGAAAGGACACGCACGGAGAAACAATTTCTTTATTAAATATCATACCAACGCATGCTGGGAGCAGCTAGTTATTTAATATAACGGAAAAGATGCACTGGTGATTAAATTCTTCTTTAGCCGTCGAGCGTTCGCTTTAATAATTGAAAAATGTATCCTGCGTCCGGAAAGCGTATTTACAATCCCTACCGCGTTTCGGTCGCGCTACCGACTGAAACGCGGTAGGGATTGGAAATACGCGTCCGGGAAGGCGAAGGTCCTGGGTTCGAATACCGTATCTTTGCCTGATTTTTCTGTTTTCAGATTTTCGATCGAGTTTCGCTAATATTGTATTAATTTAATTAAATATTACAATTCGAGGTTTTACTCAAGTTAAGAATAAATAAATATGTATATTTCAATTTCGGTTTTCGATATGTCAACCTCTACATATTAAATTAAGTTCGCGATGACGCAAAAACTATTCAAAGGATTTTCATGCGGTTTTCATAGAGAGATTCATGAGGAAGGTTTGGGTATATATCTTGTCAAGGTTTAGCGTAAATTGGTTGAAATATATAATTAAAGGACAAGTCTGTATGTGGTGGACGAGCGGGCTGGTAAGCGGGCGTTGTGGATTTGATTTGTATGCAAATTAACAGATGTCGGTGTGAGTTAAAAGGTTGGGTAACCATCCAGTAGATGGCGTTGTGTTTTGTGGCTTCAGCCACGCGTGGCCGGATCAACTAGTTACAACTAATTCAGCAGAGAAACGAGACATCTCTCATGGAAATGTGAAAATAAAGGTTTTTTTGTGTTTAATCGAAGTACACAACGCGCGGGAACTTTCGAAATAATTTCAATAAAAAATTCACATTTGGATTCATTTTACACAATTTGAGTTGATTTCTCGAATTTGTATTTATTTACACATACGCAAGGCATTTATATTATTAAATAATATTACTTTAAGGGTCGTCCATTAATCACACCAGGCTCGAAAGGGGGGGGGGTCGAAAAAAATAACGAAATAACACAATTAAGGGGGGGTGGGGGGGGGGAGGGGATATGATGAGATATCACGTGAATTAATTTTTCGTTGAACGCACGATTACTATTCCAAATGCCAGTCAAAAACAACCTAAAACCCTAATGTCTCTCTGGAAATTTTTATCACTTTGCTTAATTTTCCAAAATTTTATTAGATTATAACTGTATTTAAAGATAATATTCTGAAAATTTCAATATACTTTGTACTAAAAAGAAACACGTGATTTTGGGTAGCGGGGGGGTTGTCTAAAACCTCACCACATATCACCAGTGGGGTGGGGGGGGGGAGGTTAAAAAGTTGCTAAAAAACATCACGTGATTAATGGACGACCCGTTAAGAGAAGTTTTATTAAACTCTTGCGGCAAAAGTCAATGAAAAATAATGATTCAGAAATAACCTATCTTTTTCTGTTAACAAATGTCAATTAAAAAATGACATTATTTATTGGATTAAAATTGACGAAAAATAACGCAAATAATAATAGTATGTTTAACTATCCTAAAAATAATAAAGAATTTGTCATTAGGATAGAAATTATGTACAGAAACATTATATGAATCGCACGTAAAATATCACATGTCAAAACTGTAATTTTGCAGCGAGTGAAAAAAATATGGCGGATCCGCGCATGCGCTGATCTACCGAAGTTCAATGCTGCCAATATAATAATGACAATTTTTTTATTAGTAACGTTACAAAAATTACATAATATACAGTCTTTGTTCAACGCGTAACAAAAACAAAACAGGTGTTTTTTTTTACCGTTAAAGTTGTGTAATTTATTTAATTATCACGTTACACTCTTTAAATTTTCTGTCTTTGAGATTGATCGATCTGCGCCTGACGAAAATAATAATATAAAAGGTCAGAGTAGATCGATACGTTATTTACGTCGATGTAATTTACGTTCATTCAGTTAAAATAACATCGTTTACTGGGTGAGCACTGAGCACTTAGGATGTATCGTGGAATGAAAACACACAATAATTCAATTTTCAAGCGCTTCAACATTTTAAAGCGATTTTTTCGCTTTATTTTGCTGTAGCGTGTCTTTTATCCTAAATGTAAACGTTCAACATAATCAGGTTTTCACCGAACCATTTTTAATTTAAGTGTTAGTTTTGTTGGCCCATCTGGTGATACTTTTTTTTTACATTTGCTCCAAACAGAAGGCTCTGAGGAAAATAATTATACCCTCAGGGTCTGTGTCGTCTTTGAGGAAGATGTGTGGAGGGTCTTTTTAGAAAAGGAAGGTGAGGAAGTTCTGGGAAGGCTAACGGCATGATGGGTGGGTAGGAATCTGGAAGACAATGTGTCCAGGAGGAACGGAAGTATGAATCCAACCCACCCACTGTGATGCAAGACGTTATTCCGAGATAGTCCTGTTGGATAGATCAAAAGGTCTCTCTCAACCACTGTTTCCCGATCCGGCCTAACACACAGCTGACATACGAATCCGCCGCTCTGGACAAAACCGCCTCTTGCACCTCTGCTAAGTCTTTAAACCACTTGGGGCGGCCTGTGACAGAGGTGTTGATAATTAAATAAATGCTTAGGTACCGGGTAGCGGTCCCCCTACCTGCCTCCCAAATCGTCATCATCATCACATAGTATAAAATGAAGTCTCTCAAAATGTATATGCGCATAGATCTTTTAAACTACGCAACGGATTTTCATGCGGTTTTCACCAATAGATAGAGTGATTCAAGAGGAAGGTTTATATGTATAAAACATGCTTATTGTAGTGGAGAAAAGCCGATAAATTCAAATATTCAATTCAGGCAGCGGGTAGCTGGCAAGTGGGTGGTGTGGATTTTATAAAGGTTGGGTAATGGCGTTGTGTGTCGTTAGCCACAGCAACGTGTGGCCGGGTCTGCTAGTTAAAACTAAAGTAAAACCTCAAATTGTAATATTTTAATTAAATGAAGACAATATTAGCGAAACTCAATTGAAAATCTCGAAACAGTAAAAGATATTGGCACCTCTGGGACTCGAACCCAAGATAGGGACACCTTAGCTCAGTTGGTAGAGTCGCGGCCCGGAAAGCCGAAGGTCCTGAGTTCGAGTCCCAGATGTGACATTATCTTTTTCTGATTTTTCTGCTTAGAGATTTTCGATTAAGTTTTGCTAATATTGTCTCCATTTAAATAAATATAATGTATTTAAGGTGAGGTTAGGTACCGTTTTTTGTCACCGTAGCCCCTCCGTGGTAATTTTCTTTTCGAGTTCTGCATAAGAGTCCCAACTATTCAGAGCCATTGCGGTATGGTATTCCCATTTGGGATATGTACACTAATCACGTAAAATACAAATCAGATACCAAATTTTTGATCACTAGTATAGACAGATCATAGATTAACAATATTTTTAGAACCTCCTAATGCATGCTTTTCCATTGGTACGATGCTTATTGTCCGTGTACTTTTTCTTTAAATGTACATAACATTGTTGTTGTTATCCTTATTTTTGTTTTAAACTATTTATGCTAAAATGCGCATACTCTCAACACAGGAACTCCTAGTGAGACAGGCACAGCACAATGTGTAATTTAATAAATAAAGATTATAATTAAAAAAAAAAAAAAATGTTTCGATTTTTGATTTTTCTACTGCCATGTGTGAAAAATGATATATGACCGAAATAAATATTTTATTAATAACTGATCGCGGCGTTGCGCTGTTCCTGGTTTGGTAGTTAGTATTTTGAGGGACTCTGGGTAGGAGGGGGGGTGGGGGGTGCATTTCAGGGGTTGAAAGGGAAAAAACAAAGTGCCAAATGTCAGAGTAAAGTCCAAATTTGATGGGGGTTTGATATTTTTTGCACACATTTTTGTTTTCATATTTTGCAATTCGGAAAGGGTAACCAGGAAAATATATAGGGTGTTTCATTTTCCACAGAAGTTTTCTTGTGAGTGTTAAGAATACTATTAGAGACATCTATGAGATGATCGCTGTAGTTAATCGTTGTATATCATTAATTTAATCTTTATCAGATTATTAAGAAATAGTGAACACTAGAGACACCTATGTAATTTTATTGTATCGAATTAAGTTAGGTTACTGACTAGCGATTAATATTCCACATGACCGGTAGGGTCCTCCAGTTAGTTATTTTGTGTTTATTGCTGTTTTAATAGCTTATCTCAGGGTAATTTATATTTTTTTGTAGTATAAAAAGGGTGGTTTCCTAAAAACTACCTCTCTCGCATTAGAACTCTCTTGCATTAAACGATCCCTAGGGTACAGTTCCCTTATACCCCCAAGACGGGGGTTGGGCCAGATTATTCATAAAGTGTTAATTTAATTGTTGTTATTCAAAAGTGATTGTAAATAAAACGACTCCATACTTCAAAGTGTTTTACAATATAAAAAAGTCCACTACTCCGATCATGAAATGAAGTTATTGACAGTGAGTAACTTTGATACATTTAGTTCAGATTTATCAAAAGGTGTGGGGTTGTACGGAGAACAGCGGTAATACGCATTTATTTATATCGAAGGGTGGAGGAAGATGTTCAGGAAGAGGGTGGTGTGTTTGAAAGGGTTCTATTTTCAACCTTGATAAGAGACCCCGAGAGAGTCCTTGGAGGCTTTCAACTCAGACCTCGCGTGCACATAATATAAAGATAATTCGGATATTCTAAAATCACGAACCTTAAATTGTTATAATATCTTGGCTCTTAATAACTATCGCATCTAGCAAAAATAGCGCATAATATTATTACACAGTGAGTTATACTTTTTCTGGGAATCTAATTAATACCAGAGGCAAAATGACACATACTGTTTTAAAAATAAAATAAAAATCAAACAAAATCTTCTTACAGTTCCTTGTATTCTAAGGTTCCTGTTAAACTTGTGTTCTAAATTGAGAAAAATATCCATATTTCTTTAATTAAATTTATCCATATAACTCTAAATTTATGTACGAGCCTACGTAGAAATATTGTGCACATATATTATTTATTAAATATTAAGACTTATTGATTTGGTAGAACCTACAGATAAGATGTTGTGACAGTTTTGTTGGACTCTCCATAAACTTGAAATATATTTTTTAAATTTTTTTCTTTGCATAAAGCGTTTTTCTACTTCCCTTTTCTGGACCTATTTTTTGATTCTCTAGTTTATAAATTCTTCAAAATCAAAACTAAAATTTCACGGATTGGTTGAAAAGCAAAGATGTTTATAATTTTTTTGTTTCTTTTTGAATTTTCTTTTTATTTCTCTTCACTACGTTTATATTATTTTAAAATATATTATTTACGTTCATAAGCAACTTCTTGTATACACCAACAAAACTTTAATATATTATCCACCAAGTTTAATATCTAAGTAAAAGTCAATATAATAGACAAAACAATAATTCATGTAATAAATCTGCTCATTCTGACTATCCTAAAACGGGTAAATTTCCTAGTTGGACAGCCAAAAATCATAGTAATATGTAATGCTTAAAAAATTTAAAAAAAAATTGAATAATTTTAATTTATGAATAAATAAATAAATATTAAAATATAAATATTTTAAATTATATAATGGGGAGGAAACCGGAACCAACCAATTACTCTTGTATTTAAACGGAACCTTTCAAATGTAAAAAAAAATGAAATTTTATTTGTTTTTTTTTTTTTTTTTTTTTTACATTAACTCCACACAGGAGGCCCTGAGGAAAATAATTTCCCTCAGGGCCTATGTCATCTGGGATGCTGTGTGGAGAGTCTTTTTGAGGAGAGGAAGGAATGAACATTGGTCTTGAAGAGACCCATGTTGTAGGAAGGAGGAAACACAGAGGCCGGCAAATCATTCCACAGCCGAGCTGTTGAACACAAGAACGAGTCGAAGAAACGACCCGTTCTCATGTGACAAATGTCAACCGTGTACAAATGTTGGGCACGCGTTTGGCGTGTTTCCCGACTATGCACCGGTGCCGAAGGGATCAATGATGCTAGTTCTTCAGAGCATCTTCCATTGTAATACCGGTAGAACAAGGATAGCATTCCCACCCGACGCCTGTGCTCTAAAGATTGCAATCCGTCTGTTAAGATGGGAGAATCTATCAAACGGACCGCCCGTTTCTGCACAGAGTCGAGGGTATTTTTCAGGTATTTTGGAGCTCCAGACCAGAGATGGTTGCCAAATTCAACCGTGGGGCGTACTTGTGATTTGTACAAGGTTAGCAGTTGTGTACTATTAAAGTATCTGCGGGCCCTGTACAGTACGCCCAGTTTTTGGGAGGCTAACTTTACTCTGGCTTCGATGGAGCCCCCATACCTGAGCTGGTCACTTAGGGTTACACCAAGCATATCAATGGAGGGCCTGTTCGGAAGATTGCTTCCGTTGAAAGAGACTAGATTTTCATTTCGATCCCTTTTAGACGTAATCAGACAAGATTGGGTCTTTGAAACATTAAATTCAACGAGATTATTTTTACCCCAAGAGAAAACACTCTCGAGGTAACCGTCCATTCTTTGCTTCAAAGCCCTACGAGCTGTTGGAGTTTGTGAGCCCTTTGGGGGCTTGTCAAACAAAAAGCTATCATGAACTGTACTGTCATCCGCGTAACAGTGAATTGGTGCACATGACAAAAGGTCGTTGATGTGCAACAAAAACAAAGTCGGAGACAGAACCGATCCCTGCGGGACGCCAGCTTTTATCGAGTGTGAGGAAGAAGTGAAACCATCGACTACCGTCTGAATCGACCTCTCCCTCAAGAAGTCGGCAATCCACATACACAAGGATGCGGGAAGTCCGTAAGAATGCAGTTTGTTGACAAGTCCTCGGTGCCAAACCCGGTCAAAGGCCTTGGAGATGTCCAGTGCAACCGTTTGGGTCTCACCGAAACGTTCCAGGCATCGCCCCCAAACATGCGTCACATACGCGAGAAGATCACCGCACGAGCGGTTCCGCCGGAATCCGTATTGACGGTCGTTAATAATTTTGTTCTTCTCGAGGTATGTGAGCAGTTTGTCGTTGATCACACGTTCCATCACCTTAGACAGAACTGATGTGATCGCTATGGGGCGGTAGTTGGCCGGGTTGGAGCGGTCACCCTTCTTTGGAATAGGATGGATAACCGCTTTTTTCCAACCAGAGGGCACAGAGCCAGTCTTCAGGGACAATTTAAAGAGCTTCGTCAAAATTGGAGCTATTTCTGCAGCGCACCTCTGCAGTACCAGGGCAGGTATTCCGTCAGGCCCACTAGCTTTATTAACATCAAGCCCTCGTAAAACATGGAGTACTTCCCGATGCCGAATCCTCAGCTTTTTCATACGAAAACCGCAGTGAGGAACCGACGTCGGGACAGCACCTTGGTCATCGAGGGTTGAGTTATCTGCAAACATTTTACCTAATAAGTTTGCCTTTTCGGTGGCGGTGTTTGCTAGTGAGCCGTCAGGTCTGGTGAGATTTGCAGAAATTGCGACCTATTGAGCTCGCAAGCGACCAGAATTGCCTGCTGCCATGCGGGCATGCAGCCAGCTTTCTGCTGATCTGCAGGTCGTGTTCCAATTTCGACCTATTTATGATTCTCTTGGTTTCCTTTGCCATTTTGTTGTAAGCTGTTCTGTCTTCGGATGTTCTAGATGTGTTGTAGGCTCGGTAAGCCGCGTTTTTTCGTCGCACTGCTTCAGCGCATTGTCGACTGAACCACGGCTTTGAGCCCACACCAGTTTCCTTAACAGTAGAATGGATGAAGCCATCCATCGCGGATGTGATGACTTCACCAATTTCCTGGGCACATCTTGAGGGATCCGAAGTCCGAAAACAGACAGCTGACCACGGAAAAGCATTAAAATGTGCCCGCAGACCGAACCAATCTGCTGACCTATAGTGCCACACTTTTCTCTTCAGCCTCTCGTTTGGTGGTCTGAAGTTTACAGGGATTGATGTCGTCACCAGGCAGTGGTCGGACGATCCTAAAGACGCTGTGACTTCAATCCTGTAACCGTGTGGCACAGTAGTTAAAAATAGATCTAACAGATTGGAACGGTGAGTCTGGACATCAGGAACCCTTGTAGGCTCCTGAACCATTTGTTCCAATCCGTAGCAAAGGGCAAAGGATTCCGCTTGGCGTCCAGCCGAGTCTGTTGATCCTGAGAACTTCAACCAAGGTTCGTTATGAACATTGAAGTCCCCCAGGACCACAAACTCTGCCGTAGGGTAGCGGGGCAAGAGGTCATCAATAGTATCGCTTAAGTGTTTGAAGAGCTCGGACGTGTCTGATTCGCTAAGGTTCGGTGAGCGGTATAAACACGCGTAGAATCTTACCGTACTGGCAAGATTGACGCGTACCCACATTACGTCGAATCTGGAGTTTTCCAGATTCAACAGTCGCACACAGTTGACGTCAGCTCGACTATAGAGACAGACACCTCCTTTAGGTCTGAACTTGCCTGCGAGGGTGAAGCCCGGGCAGTTCAGATAGGAGGTGTCTACAGGCTCAGCTATCTGGGTTTCAGACAGGAAAAGTAGGTTTGGGCGTTGGGAAAAAAGGTGGTGGTGGACAGAATTTAAATTGGTGTGCAGGCCGCGAATGTTGGTGTAATTCACCAACAGTTTTGGCCCGCACCGGGGACGCCTACTCCTCGCCGCTGTAATGACGTTATTTGTTGATGGTTGTATATTCATGATTTTATTTGTAGGGTTATTTAAGTGTGATATGAGGGGAAGGAAGGTCAGGGAGGGAAAAGGTAAAGGGGTGGGTAGGATGCTGGGATTCAGAGTTTCCAGGAGTGACGGACGTATGTATCCAACCCACCCACTGCGGTGCAAGGCGATGGGCAGGGAGAGTCCGGCTGGAGAGGTCGCCCAATGCGCCCCAAACGCTACTGCTGGGTCCCCTCCGGTCACGAACCGGCACAACAGCAGCGGCGGGGTTTTTACACTCGTTGATGGGGCAGCCCACCCTCAGTCGTGAGCCTGAGGGTCGGGCCCCTGTACTACCGAGCGACCCGGACAGCGGTAACCGGTTGTAAAGGGTCTCCCTCAACCAGCATCTCCCGATCCGGCCCGCCACGCAGAAGGTGGGCCGACGCACCCGCCATCAAGGCCTAGACAAACATTACCCCAAGAACCCGGGCACCACTGCTAAGTCACCAAACGTAGCGAACCACTTGGGGTGACCTGTGGCAGAGGTGTTGGTCATCCAATAAATGGTTCCCAGGGCGGCGGTACCCATACCCGCCTACCAAATTACGAGTTATTATTATTGACGACAATGTTACATTTGAATGACTGTAAAACACCCCAACATACCAGTGAGAAGTAACGTAGGTAAGATTTGGCACTGACTTATTGAGCTGGGCTCAGAATCAGAACTGCCCCCTCAATAATAAATCTGCGATATCATTACAGTTATTGTGATTGAGAAATCACAGATAATAACCGTTACAAAATATTTTTCAATTAGAGCGAACGCAGTCCGTTTAAATTGCTACTTCAGTAAGCAATATGAATTTTTAAAAGGCAATATTAAATCGTTAAAGGCAGTGCTTTTGCGAACATCAATTTCATTCTGCAGTTTGTAAAAAGCTTTGTGATTTTTTGTATTGTTTTCAACATCTTCTTCAACATTGTCCATTCTATTTTATGCTAAAAAATAAAGAAACGGAATACAGTATTGAACATGAACGCCATGATTAAAATTTGCTGTTATTTGCATCTGGCTTTATCATACATATTGCGAATGGTGAAAACAAATAAAGCTATATACTTTTACTTCCGTATTGAGCTTTGGCGGAACTATAAAATGATGCGGATGTTTGTTTTACATCGGAAGTAATTATTTTATTTTATGTAAATTAACCCATTGGAGAGAACTGACGAAAATATGTGTGTGCTTGTTTTTATGATTAATATAAATTACTAGCTGACCCAACAAACGTTGTTCTGCCATATAAGTTATTTCAAGGGAATATTTTAGTTGTTAAATAAAAAATAACGAATGTATTGTAAGTTTGTGGGGATGGATCTATGACAGAAAGAGGAATGGAGCGGTGTAGACGATGACCGCAGATAAAAAAAAAATACTAACCAAAGTAGGGAGATGAAATAAAGAAAATCAATATGAATTTCGAAGAGCAATTGAGTGAACGATATTTTTTGTCAGTCCGTTTTTAGCCGACACAAATAAACTCGATGGTTTGCCCACGCGGAATGAAATATCAAAATGACGAGACGCTTGTCGTGAATGTCTTGCGCATGTGTGTATGAAAGTTTGATGAGGCGGACGTAGCGCCATCTGTCATTCAACGACATAAATAATTTCGTTCTGTTTGAAATACGAAAGACGCTTAAATTTATGCATACAAAATTACTAAAATCGCGATTAAAAGAGGGAGGGTAGTGGTAGGAAGGTTAAAATTTGGGGTTAAAGGTATTTTTTGATGCCAAATAAAAAAAAAATATGTCAAAAAAATTTAATTTTTTTTCTGGACAGGGACACCCTAATCACCTAGCGGTTGAAATATAGTTTAAAACCTATTCTCTTACCTACCAAATATACATACAAAATTTCATAAAAATCGGTCAAGCCGTTTCGGAGGAGTACGAACACACACCGCGACACGAGATTTTTATATATAAGATAGAAAGTAAAATATTTCTTCTGTACCCGGCACTACCCGAATTTAACTAAATGTTTCTTGATACTTTCACTTTTCTATAGATCATACTCATACCTATGAACCAATATTGTGAGTGTTAGATGGAAATTTCAGAGCGTTTAGCTCATAATGGAAATAAAATTATAGTTACAACCTGAAACTATGTGAATTGAAAAAAAAGTGTAAATATTAAGACATCAGAGCTCACCATTCCAAATTCATTAAAATATTCCTGCTCTGTGGTAAAGTTACTTCCATAACACTTGATCCTTTGTCAGTTGGCCCTCCGGCATACTTATATACAATATGCAGTCGGTTTAGGGAAGGTATACCTACTTAGATAGAATAATAAGTAAGTGTCCCGAATGGGTGTGCAAAGAGGATACCGTCGAATAACAAAAAGTAATAAATGAATTTTCATTCAAAAGCATCAATGATAAAACTACTTGTCTATATACTGTATGTATAAGCATATAAGTATAACAAATCGATACTGTAAATAAATTCGTTTGATATCCATACCAAAATAATAAACTAGAGGTTATACAAATAGGGGGATGAGGATGATTTTAAAATGCTACATTTTTACTGGGGTTAAAATTATATTACAAAATTTAATATGATGACTACAAAACAACAAATAATATATACATTAACAATGATATACAAACTTAAAAATTAATAATATGCTCTCAAATTATCTGCAGAGTAATATTATGTTTCAAGAAAATATTCACAATTATCCTACGAGAAGACGCGGAGACTTTAGGCTTCCCAAAACTAAACTTTCGTGCACACAAAATAGCGCATTTTATAAAGGGCAAAAACTTTATAACAGTCTGCCGAATGCTGTAAAGGAAGCCTCAAAGCCTCGGCACTTTCCGTAGGATATGTGCATTATACGTAAAAAATATTTTTTGATTACTTACCAATATTATTCTTATATAATGTATTTTTGTCTAGTTATCTTTTTTATTTAGTATTCTTTTTAAAAATGTATTTGTAAATGTTATTGTACTTCGTAAATTGTATTTTTTTATATTTTCCTACTAATGTATGAATAAATTTACGTACATCTGAATAAAAGTTTCAAAAACAAAAAAAAAACAATTTTTTTTTTAAATAAATATTTGTAGTCGATTTTATGATTGTGAAATTGGCAAATGAGCTAAAAAAATTAAAATAAATATCATTGGGGGGGGGGGGGGGGGGGGGGGGGATTAACTGTCGGGTGAAAATAATAAAATAGAACGTGTTTCAATCATTTCCACCACGTGAGTCAGTTAATCATGGATATGTTTGAAATTGAAAATTTGAAAAATAATAATTTTTCTTGCGAGAAAATTGTTAGTGTGAATACCCATTTAATCAACTCCGTTCCTCCGTAATAACAAAGAAAAACATTCGTATAACCGCATAAACTCAGCAAACAGCGTTTTGCTCGCATTTCCACATTATTTTAGTTGCATTTCCTGAATCCTGGAACTGTGCAAACTTGCACCGACCTCCCCTCAGAGTGAGAAAGACGCGATGACCTTTCTCATGCAAACCATCGTGTTAGAGAGGGACAGTGTTAGTAAGGTTCTGTTATTATTCGCTGCTTGGGAAACGGGGAAGTCAGGGCAGATGGTCTCAAGGGGCTACCCGACTCGCTGAGCACTGTTTTGATAAGTAAAGAGTTTCCCCTTTAGTTTGTGTTTTATTTCTATATCCTTTATGGGAGGAAGGCATTTCTGAATAATTGAGAAGATTTGCATTTTAACGATCGTGCTTTAAACTATTTTACGAGAAAATAAATAACGTTTACGAAGTTAGATACCAACGAGAATGAATTAAAAAAGGATGCTAGAACTATAAAAAACAGGTGTTTAAAAAGTTATGGGCCACAATAAATGAATAATATACATTTTAATGTTATTTTCTTTTAGGGGTCGTCCATTAATCACGTGAGGCTCAAAAGGGGGGGGGGGGGTTCGGAAAAAATCACGAAATATCACGACGGGGGGGGGGGGGGGCTATAATGAGATATCACGTGCATTTATTTTTCACGCACGATAATATTCTGAAAATATCAATATACTTTGTACTAAAAAATACGTGATTTTGGGTATGGGAGGGGGGGATAGTCTAAAACCTCACCACATATCACCAGGGGGGGAGGGGGTTAAAAAGTTGCTAAAAACATCACGTGATTGATGCACGACCCCCTACTGGGAGCCAAATATTACCAAAAAAATTATTTAATTAAATGAAGGCAATATAAGCGAAAGTCAATCGAAAATCTGGAGACAGAAAAATCAGAAAAAGATATTGGCTCCACTGGGACTCGAATCCAGGACCTTCTGCTTACATAGCAGGTCCTGGGTTCGATTCCCAGAGGTGCCAATATCTTTTTGATAATTTTTCTGTCTCCATTTTTTCGATTGAGTTTCGCTAATATCTATTGTCTTCATTTAAATAAATATTACTATTTGAGGTTTTACTAATAAAGTTAAAAATGAAAAAAATATTTACAAATACATATAAATTATGTAAAATCTTCACTTGAATTGAATTTTAATGTCATTGATAATACACGGAGACCGCCAAACAACATTTTAAATGACTTTGGGACCAAAATAAAATATTGTAACTGTTAGTTATAATATTCTCCTGACGAAGGAAGGGTGCTTCTGAAACTGGTAGAGTGGTTTAAAATAAAAGTGTGTAGCGCGCCGTTTTTACGCTTGCCACTACACCATCTCTTTCCCCCGTACAGCGCCATCCTGCTCACCCACCCCTAAGCAAACCAGGATGCGCCGACGCCTTCTGCGCATCTCCCACCCTCGAGCCGCTACATAAACCACACCCCGCAACAAGGAATGGGCTATATAACAGGCTGCGCGCCCTAAATTAGTCAGTTCGTCTGCAGCTCGCTCTTGGCTAGTACGCTCTCTTAGTTTCGCTTCGTCCTCTGGCACGACCCTCTAAGGAGTATTCTACTACCATAAGTAAAGCACCAACCAGACCCCCGACTGCTGCCTTAGTTGCGCTTCGTCCTATGGTACGACCCTCTAAGCAGAACCACAGTCAGCTTTTGTTGTTCCCAAAGCCTAACGGCAAGGTTCCCTCCGATCCCTTGCTCAGTTAATTAGTGAATTGATACATTGTGACTATTTTTACCATATTATGTGATCTGTGAACTTACTTTCTTAAATAAATAACCTTTTACGAACGATTGTGTTATAAAACTGGCGCCTCTGTGAACTTACTTTCTTAAATAAATAACCTTTTACCAACAATTGTGTTATAAGTGGTCTTTAACAAATATATGTGTTTTTTATTGTAAATTATGGCGAGCCACAAAGTGCTTTTTACAAATATAAAATACATATGCTTAACCAATAAGTATTTTCTATTGTATACTGTAAGTCCAGTGCGTTTTTGGGTAATAAATATTTAATGAATGTGATAAAATTGATAATTGTACACTGGACCGGAAAATCCTTTGTTAAAAATACGGAACCTTCCGCGTGGGTAAACCACGCTAAGCCACCTTAATATTGGAAATTTATTTCTTGTAGGCTCTTCCGCTTTGTCCTTTTCTAATAATAGTAATAACACAATCCTTTCCGGGTTGGATTGTATTTCCGGTTCGTTTTTTCGGTGGGAAGCTTAGGATATTAAAAAGAGAGCCTTTTCAGATTTATTTAATATTCATAGACTTTTTATCGAATGAATAATTCATATTTTTTATCTTCCTGTTAGTATGGAGATAAGATTAAGAGGTATATGTAGAAATTGAAAAATTCCTTTGGCTTTATCAATTTAAATTAATAATAATAATTACAATAGACAGTAAATTACATTACATTATTTATAACACTTATCGTGCATCGACTCCCTGTTTGTATGTCACTAGTTGACAAAGGCCTCCTCCAACTGTCGACATTTCTCTCTGTCATTAGCCACTCTTGTCCATGTACCACCAAAAATGTATCAATTTAGCTATTTTTAATTATTATTTTTTAATTCGTAGACTAATGTTAAAAACAAGATTTTTATGCATAGCACAACGGGTAACAATAATTATTATAAGCAATGATTATTAGCCTGAAACACTCATTTACATTGAAAAAATCTCCCGAGAAAAGATACATGCCGCCGACGGGACTCGAACCCGCATCCTTCTGATTTCCGGTCAACTGCTCTGTCCACTGAGCTACGTCGGCTTATCTCCTGTCTGCCAAATAATTCAATATGTACTGGTGTTTCATTCAACAATTACTGCTTATTACATTTTTCCATCTGCAAACAACCAACTTTATTTTATAAGCAAAAATGTAATAAGCAGTTTACTTGTTTAATGAAACTCTAGTATACATTGAATTATTTGGCGGGTAGGAGATAAGCCGACGTAGCTCAATGGACAGAGCAGTTGACCGGAAATCAGAAGGACGCGGGTTCGAGTCCCGTCGGCGGCATGTATCTTTTCTCGGGAGATTTTTTCAATGTAAATGAGTGTTTCAGGCTAATAATTATTGCTTATAATAATTGTTTTGTTAGCTATGTTTAGTTTAACTGAATTGCCACGGAGCATCACAGCGAATAGAAAAATGGGGTCTCCAATTCGAGGAAGGTTGTGAAGGAAGTTGGGAGGTAAGAATATTCAGAAAAAGCATCAGTTGGATCAGAAAAAGCATCAGTAATGTTACGATAAATGGCTTCTCAACAAGACTTTTTTTAGAGTCGCAACCTTCCGCCCTTGAACGAGGTGCATTTAATATAGATTTTAACTATTAAATAAACTCTACACAAGAGATACGTTTTTAAATTTTCACGGCCAACAGTATTATTATTATTTATTTTTGGGGTGTTGGTGTATTTTAGTTATTTGCATCAAGCCAGATTTCACACATCTGCCCTGACGATGGAGACTGTAACACTGTCCGAAACGATGGCTAAAGAAGGAAGAGCGCAACACGTCATAACACCCCAAAAAGAAATAACCAAAGTCCACACAACAGTGTTAGACGTCATCTTTAGGGATGCTGGGAGGGGGGGCTTTTTGAAGATAGAAGCATTGGTCTTAAAGACATCCATTTGGTAGGAGGGAGGAAACACAGAGGCCAGCAGATCGTTCCTCGGCCCAGGTGAAGACTTCATGAACGAGTCGTGTAATCGACCCAATTCCCGACTATGCACCGGTCCAGAAGGGATCAACGACGCAAGTTCATCGGAGAATATTTCATCGTAATATCGGTAGGACAAGGAAATATATTTTTTTTACATTAGCTCCACACAAGATGCCCTAAGGAAAACAATTTCTCTCGGGGACTATGTCATCTTTGGGAATACTGTGTGGAAGATCTTTGTAGGGAAAGGAAGGAGAGGTGTGTTTGTGGAGAGTAGCGATGCAACGATATATCGGAAAGCCGATAAATATCGATATATCGTCCCCTAAAAATATCGATATTCATCGATATTTTTAGGGGTCGATATCGATATCACATCGAAATATCGAAAAACCCGCCCAAATTAAAATACCCACAAAATCGGGTAAATGCTATTACTGGCAACACTGACTGTCTAAAAAAATTGATTTTATTCTCTACTCTAATCTGTGGTTGGTGAGAGCACCATAAATCTTTGGCTCACATGCAAATAAAAAGAAAAAAAACTGACCGTGACGACATGCTTTCATTACATCTTTTTCCTCCTGTACATACTCTTGAAAGATGGCGAGAAATGCAAGGTGTATTTCCCAATTTTTTTAAAGTGGCAATGAGTCATCTACCAATTGTGGCAACAAGTGTTCCTTGTACTATAACTTCACTATAACTCCAAGCAGAAACAGGCTACAAGGATGCAGACTGTCAAAGTTACTATTTTTAGTTCGATAGCTGGTACAAAAAACTGGAACTTTTTTTTAAAAATAAATTTTTGAAACACATTTTATATACCTATTATTCACATAGGTATCTAATTTTTAAAAAATATGTACATACGTAATTGATAAACGTTTGATATTAATAAAACTGCATTGGATTTCTATAAGCTTTTAAAAATATAAGAAATATCGATATATCGGCCTACTAGACCGATATATCGATATATCAATATCGACTTAATTCGATATATATCGATATCGATGTATCTATAATTCTAAAAACCTTGCATCCCTAGTGTAGAGGTTGGTAGGAATCTGGGGGTCAATGTGTCCAGCAGTGACGGACGTATGAATCCATCCCTCTCACTACGGTACGAGGCGATGGGTCGAGAGAGTCCGGCTGGAGAGATAAATATATCTCCCTCAACCAGTCTCTCCTGAACTGGCCTGCCAGGAGAGGGGCTAATGTATGTTCCGCCAAGAACAGACAATACTCACCCTATTAACACGGGCACCCTTGCTAAGTCACCAAACGTAGCGAACCACCTATGGTTGTGGTGTTGGTTATCCAATAAATAGTTCCCAGGGCGGCAGTACCCAAACTTGCCTCAAAGTGAGAATAATAATTTTTAATATTTCGATGCACAAATTGACCAATACAAATTCAATAATCAGTCCCCTGATAGTTAAAAAATTGATAATTCGGTGACTAGAGCCAAGTAACTTATCTTCAACCACAGAAGTAATCGTAATTTATGGAAGATATTTACTTTAAAAAAAAAATATTGTTTATAATAGCTAAATATAAAACACATAAAAAATAATTTGACCATAGACATATGAATATTAATAGACCAGAACATAAAGGTGAGGGGAAGAAACCAACTACAGCGGGGAGCAGAGCGGGAAGATGAATTCGGTGATATGTGATTCGTCAATAACTCAATCTGAGAGTATATGGGCATCTCGCATTATAATATCACCATTTAGTTCTTAAAAGTAAACTCGGCTCTTTAATGAATAGACCTTTTTACATGGGAGCGCGAATTGCTCGCCGCGAAATGAACAAATTTACAAATTCCAAATACAGCAAAGTAAAGTTCGCCTATTTTCATAGTCCAATATTTTGTTGACGTATTTAGTTAAGACACTTTTACAAATGTTTCATAATTTACTTACCCCACAAAACAGCAACGAGCACACGCCATGTGTCTCGAGTGATAGTGTGTGTTGCAAAAACGACCGTATTATGTGATTTGAATAAGCTTATAATAAAGTAAAATAACGCTTTCCTATGGAATGTGATACGACAATTGGGTTTATTCTCTTTTTCACTTCTATTTTTACACGTTTTCAAAACACAAGCCACTATTTTTGCCGTGTTATTTCGTAAAATGCACCGATGAGTGCTCGACGCTGGCTCGCAGAAGAATGATGACGTCACATTTTTAGATTCACTCGAAGCCATACTCGATCTCAGCCGGTTCCAATGGAACCGGTATGGGGAGGGGGAAATAATGCGCTTTTATCGCTTAGGGCAGGTCTATTAATATTCATATGTCTATGAATTTGACTGAGTAAATAAATAAATTCTTGGGTAGCATTTTCACAAGGATTATCTCGAATGTTCTAGAATTTCCATTATACTTAAATGCTTACAATTTAATTTAGATTAGTTACATGTAATTCTCACACCCAATTACAGCTCAGGGATTTTAGGGATTTTGTAAAACAAAGTAACAGAGCTTTGAAACAAAACCTTTGTACATTCACCAGTCTGTAATGATTATATTTAGTCAAGTGTTTCGTTCAAATTTCCATTATTGTTATACAATATTTCTGACTAGCTGGTCCCCGGCATGCGTTGCTATGCCATTTAATAAAGAAATTGATTCTCCCTGCGTGTCCTTTCCCATTCGTCCCGTTCCCCTTCTGCGTCCCCTTCCCCCCTCACGTTCCCACTCGCATTCCTCCACCTTCTCTCTCCCTCTCTTTCCGAACCCCCCTCTCCATTTCCCCTCCCAGATTCCCTCCCTCTCCCGGGTTCCTCTCCCCCTCCTCCTCCCGCGAACCCCCTATCCGAGTTCCCCTCCCCCTCTCGCATTCCATTCAGTCCCGGTACATTCAGTTTTCAAACAGCTCGCATGCCATCTACTGCAATTTTTTTTAACAAATTTCATAATGCCAGAGCTCACCAGTAGTTGTACAAAACTCCTGACAATAACGAACACACAAAAAAAGAATTCTCCAATTTGGTGCAGTCGTTCGGAAGTTATGAGCGTACACACATTTCGGCGATTCATTTTAATTAATATAGATTTAATACAAAGATTTTTCGGAAGCATTGTCAGCTGTACTTGTATGTTAAGGTATGGTCACTCACAGCGTTAAAAGCGCGCGTTAACTTAATCTGTTTAACCGCTAGCGCTTATGTATTGTACCGTCACACTACGCTATAAAATATTTCTTCCTAAGATAGGAGAGGGTTCTGTTGAGTTAAGGCTCTGCAACCGGGCTCGAAAAGAATAAGATGGAGAGATACGAAATTACGAATGTTAGAGGAGAGCGCTAACAATTACAGCGAC
The DNA here is from genome assembly GCA_917880885.1 of Limnephilus marmoratus. Classification (NCBI taxonomy): domain Eukaryota; kingdom Metazoa; phylum Arthropoda; class Insecta; order Trichoptera; family Limnephilidae; genus Limnephilus; species Limnephilus marmoratus. The sequence goes on from OU862930.1 coordinate 21,136,438, forward strand.
AAAATCGATGCGAAAATTGCGAAAATGTTTAATAAAACACGACTCGTTTAAAATAGAACAAAAATCTCACGGGCATTATCTTAAACAGCATGTAAAGAAACACTGTGTATTTATTCATACATATAACTTGAAAAATAACTGAAATAAACGTGTTAATAATAATTTTTGGAGCATACTTTGCGATTTATTTTCTATCGAGGGAATTTTATGTAATTTGCGTTTCGGCGCGGGCAAAGTCTAGATATTATCTTCAAGAATAACATATATTTTTTTAAGAGCTTTAAAACCTTCCGTGTTTAAGAGAAATATGTAATAAATCGGTAGAAATTCGGGTTGAGGGCCCTTAAGGGGGGGGGGGGGGGGTAAGGTTTTGAAGGCGAAAAAAGGCACATTTTTTTATACGAATAATGGTGGTTTATTTATTTCATATAGACATTATAGTAAATATATCATCTGAAGTATTTTTGAAAAAAAATTTCAATTAAAAATAACAATAAATAAATCCGTGAGAGCGAATTTCCGGAAAGGTGCCTCGAAAAAATTCTTATGCGATGAACATCATAACTCGTTACCGGATCATTTGAAACAAAAAGTTGAAATGTGTTTAAAAGGTGGAATGTTTCACCAGGAAATCGGGAAGAGCTTTTTTTATTTTTTTCTTTTTTTGCAGCATGTTGAAGTATGCGATTTTTGCTAAAATTTTTGCTAATAATTTGTTATTATAAAATGGTAAAAAAAATTTGATTACATGTTGATTTGTGTATAAAATTTCAAGAGGATCGGTAAAGTAGATTTTGAGTTATGATGTTCACGAACTTCAAAAATTTGTTTGCGAGAAATTCGATTTAAAGTTTTTTTATATTTGAAATATACTTGAATCGAGCCAGAGGGTCGGTTGTTTGAAACGCTGTATCTTCTGTAGTTTTGCTCTGATTTACTTGAAATTTTGACACAATACTCTCGACATATTGAACATTCAGCAAAAAAATAATAAAAAAGGGTTTTAAAACCTTACCCCCGTCCTCCCTTAAGGAGTTGCCGCGAAATGCCACTTCTTCGTACTGGATCTGTGAATTTGACAGCTGTCATCCGCACGTTTACGCAGCTCTGTATTTAAAATGACCCCCTCTCCTGTTTACGGCGGAGATGCATAACTTTTCACATAGCGCATGAGAGGCATACACGGCGTATAATCTGTATTGTCCATTGTTTATCTGCGCATCATCTGCTTAGGTGTGAAGAGTCTGTTTGGGATTGTATGGCGAGCGATATTGTGCGTGCGATGATCTTTCATAGCAGTGTGTGTTGGCATATTGTTGATGATGTTAACAAATTCATTATATCAAAGGACATTAAATAACAAGCACATACGTGTTGACAAAACTGCAACTAAATAGGAAAATAAGTTACACAGATTCTAAAAAATTTTATTTACGTATGTATGTACTTATATAAATTTTTGTTTTATGTGAACAATTTTGGTTTTAAGGCCCCGCTTGAACTCTGCTAAATTCCGAATGATGTGGGTAAAATATTTGAGGGTAGCTTATTCCAGACGAACAGGCCGCGTATACGAAAATAACGTAATCCCACGCCCCCCCGCCTCCCCGCTCAAAGCACATTCCAATAAGAAATAAATTATATACATGGGCCTAATATCTCTTTATTATGCACAGTGTCTGGAAATTCGTAAAACTAGCGAAAAACTAAAAAAAAGCGGAAAACTAGCGAATCTACATCACAACCACGTCAAGGATTGAAATGACACTAGTCATCTTCAAGGAAAGCAATCTTCTCAGCATGCCTTCTTCTGATTGGTGTAACTCTAAGTGACCAGATCAGTCACGGGAGCTCTATTGAAGTCAGAGTCAAGTCAGCCTCTCAGAAGCTGGGCGTACTACACAGGGCCCCTCACATACTTTAATAGTACACAACTGCTAACCCTATACAAATCACAAGTGCGCCCATCTATTGAATTTGGCAGCCATCTCTGTGCTGGAGCCCCAAAATACTTGAAAAAACCATTTACGCTGTCCAGAAACGCGCGGTTCGTTCGATGGATTCCCTTATCTTAACAATCGGATTGCAATATTTAAGCAAAGGCGTTTATGTTTAGTCCTTCCTCTTCCCGAAAAGACCCTCCACACACCATACACAAAGATGAGATAGATCTCTATGGTCTCGGGGCAAGGCTCTTGACTCGTAATCCGAAGGTTGCGGGATCGATTCCCGGCGTGGGCAAATAATATATATATATACATATATATATATATTTTAAATGTATTATTTATTTATTTAACTAAGAGTATATAAAGTTTGTTTATATGGGATTTTTCGATGTCTGCCTGATTAGTGTTATTTCACAATTAATTAATTTCAAATAATATATTGTATATTTTCGGCACTTTCCAGAATGGAAGATACTCTCAGTATCGCCCTGGTGTAAGATCTCCATTCAGAAATTGAAAAAAACATTGCTTGAAATGGCTTTAGCCGTGTTTGGTGACCAGATCTGAATAGCCAGGTTCTTCCTCACCATCCTCTTCTCCTCTGCACTACCTTCAGCCTCACAACTACCCCGATTGATAATGTCATAGTCTCACTATCTCCAAACGGGAGCAGCTTGGACTCTTGTGAGGTATTCACACAAGTTATGCTATAAAATCACCAATTTCCATATGTACTACAAGTTTCCTGCCGTAATGAATGGTGTATGACCATAATTCAGAAATTAAACATTGTTTAAAATGGGTTTAGCCGTGTTTAGTGACCAGATCTTAAAATCCAAGTACTTTCTCACCTTCTTCTTCCCCATCTCCTTCCCCTCCCCACTTCCACCCCCTTCAGCCTCACAACATACTCCAATTGGGGATGCCATAGTCTCACTGGCTCCAGACGGGAGCAGCTGGGATTCTTGCCAGGTATTCACAGAAGTTGTGCTATAAAATCACCAATTTCCCTTTATTTTCAATTTGAGAGGCGGGAATGGGTACCGCTGCCCGGGAACCTTAATTGGATAACCAACACCTCTGCCACAGGTCACCCCAAGTGGTTCGCTACGTTTGGTGATTTAGCAGGGGTGCCCGGGTTCATAGGGTGTAGTTTGTCTAGGTCTTGGAGGCGGATGACTAGGACACACTGAACCCCATATTCCTACCCACCCATTTCCTTCCCAGAACTCTCTTCTCCTTCCTTTCCTTAAAAAACCCTCCACACAGCATCCCCAAAGATGACACAGGCCCAGAGGGAAATTATTTTCCTCAGGGCTTCCTGTGTGGAGCTCATGTAAAAAAAACTACGAGTTTCCTGATGTAATGTACGTAATTTACAGAATATTTTATTTCTAACTGTTCATAAAAATAGCATTACCGTTGTCATACTAACCCCGCCACAGGTCAAGTACGGCCGTTCTATTTACGTCCAGAGAACTGCCTTATAACTTGAATGTTTTATTTTCAGACAATCACTGAGATGTGTAGTCCCACCAACGGAAGACTGTGATGTCCCCACAACTTTACCTCCCCCACCTGAAGATGAGCTTCAAGAAAACCAGAATACACCGCAGGTAATACATCTACTTTTGTTAGGTCTTTAAATTTTAAGAATAATTTTTTCAATTTTTTTTTTGAAGAACGAATCAAAATAATGTTGTCGGATCCAGTGAGCCAACTGTACCAAAAATGTGATATACGTTGACGTTAAGCAAAACCGATGCCGTCTTTTTTTTATTTATTTATTATGAATTAACTCCGATTAACGGCTTTTCCACAGGAATTACAATAATTTGAAATGTATACAAAATATACATAGTTAAGAAAAAAAACCATACGACAAAAAATTTAAAAGTACATATTAAGTGAAGTGGTCGATCAATTCACCTACCTGGGCTCCAGTCTGACAGAAAACAATGAGGATCCAGCAGAAATCAGAATGAGAATCACAGCAGCCAACAAAACATACTTCTCTTTGCTGCCAGTGTTTAAGTCACATAGTGTCCACAGAAAAACTAAAATAACCATATATAAGACCATTGTTAGAACTGTATTGGCATATGGATGTGAGGCGCTGACACTGACGGAAAAGATGGCTGAAATGCTGGATACTTTTGAAAGAAAAGTGCTGAGAAGAATATGCGGACCCGTGAAAGAGGGTGAACAGTGGCGCATCTGGCACAATACAGAATTGTATGATATATATATAAGGCACCTAGCATCTCAGCACATATGAGACTCCTCAGGCTGAGATGGGCTGGGCATGTACAGAGAATGCCGGATACACGCGTCCCAAAAAGAATTTTGACTGGACACCCAGGTGGAAAGAGAAAAGTGGGAAGACCCAGACTGAGGTGGTAAGACGAAGTAAGAGGGTATGCAGCTCAGCTTCTCCAGGTACCAAATTGGAAGTCAGCCGCTGAGGACAGGAAGAGTTGGAGACGACTGTTGCAGGAGGCCATAGCTCGATATGGGCTGTAGCGCCATCGAAGAAGAAGAAGAAGATTAAGTGACAGCATAAAGTACAAGTAGTAAGCTATTATAAATACAAATATGAAGAAAAAGAAAACCTAGTAGACATGTATATAAGATATTTTGAACTAAAAAAATAACTACGTAAAGTACGTTTAAAAATTCCAGAAATAAACATTGATGAATAATATAAACATTCAAAGTATATTCGATTTTAATTCAACTGAGAAGAGCTGATGAACAACTTTAATTATATAATGTTTGTATGTTGATAATCTTTCAATATTTGACACATCATCAACAACATATTTATTACCCAGCATATGTAGGTGATTTATTATGGAGTATGATTCAGCATTTGATCCTGTATTGTTACAATGGTAAGGTAATTTGTGACGAACTGATTACTTGGTACATGAAAACCTATCAACGAAAGAAGTTCAGAGGAGTTCAACAAAGTCAACAAATTTTAAAAGTACACAATGCTAAAACGCACTTATAGTGTACTAACTCTGTTAAGACAGGACAACACGATCTTATTCTGACCACGTTAAGGTGGCGCAAACACAGCACTAACTTAACCTTGGCTATAACAAATGAATCCTTGGGGCAATAAAACCTGTAACCTACTTTTAAAAAAATGTGTCGGAGAGTATACCTGTTTAGTCTGCAATGATACGGATGTAGTATATTTTCGGAGTAACCTCAAGGCGTATGTTCTTTGAAGATATAGAACATTTTCCAACACTGCGACATATTATTTAGATTGTAATGTATAAGCGAATAGTATATACCTTCGCGTTCCAACAGTTTTACTTTCAAAACATAGCTCCTAGGCCCTAGACAGGTCAATACATTTGATTTTCGTTTCACGTATTTAAAATGTTGAAAATATTTCGATTTATATAAATATTTCGATTTTAGGAAATATTTCGATTTTTCACGGTATTTGATTAATTTTACTTATTTCGGACACAAGAATACATCCATAAAACACGTATATCGGTTTTTCCTTTCCATGTTTATGATATTTTGGGGCAGAAAATAAGAAACAGTAAATGAGAAACTACACTATCAGCATTCAGAATAATGAAGCACATTCTGAATTAAAAAAGCACTCTCCGATGTTTCTAACTTTATCTATTTCCATCTTTCAGAACAGGCCCGGTAAGAAGAGTCCCCAAGACAGACAGCAAGAGAGACAACAAGCGCAAGAGAGACAGCAACAGCAGCAAGAGAGACAGCAACAGCAGCAAGAGAGACAGCAACAGAGAAACGAGGAGGAATACGTCGGTCCTCAAGGCACGAGGACAAGGAACTAAAGTGTCCTCAAACAATAATATTATATCATAGCATCATCAGCCCATAAATATTAATGTTCATTTTCATCATCACAATCATTTACATTTCGAAAGGGAAAGAGCAGAAAAAACAAATAAAATTTTGATTTGAAGTTTTTGTTGGCGAGAATGAATGCGCAGAAATCACATTTGAGATTGAAAAATAAATAAATAAAAAGATTTTAAAGTCTCTAACGTAATAGATATTAGATGGAATTTCACATTTTTTACATTTCGTAGCTATATTCATCCTTGAGATTTAATATACCTAGCTAAAGGCCAGTACCCACACTCGTTCATGCTTGATGGTTATACGCTCATTCGAACAAGTCTCAATGTGTGTACCGTCTCACTCAATGTTTTTTTGTTTGATATCCAGCCAATGATTCGATGTGAAAAAGATTCAAGGGTCTTAATTCTTGCACGATGTTGGACAGAAACTTACCATTTGACTGAGCGTCTTGGTGGTAAATCTGTGTCGAGCTGCTTGAGCGTACGCAACAACGAGCATGGTTCCAAGCCAAAATGTTCGATTGGCTTGATGCCAAAAATATTCAAGGTCAAATAAATTCTTGCTCCATGTTCGACAGAAATTTACGATTTGACTAAGCGTCTTGGTGGTAAATCTGTGTAGCGTTGCTCGAGCGTACACAACAACGAGCATGGTTCCAATTCAAAATGTTCGATCGAGCTAAACCGTCGATTATGAATACACGTGTGTACATAGCATAATGTTGTAAAAAAATCTTGGAGGTATACCTTTAACCTCATAATGACGGAATTTGACGGGGTTTGACTCTTACCATGTGACTTCGCAACTGTGAATCACGATGTTCATTTTGATAAAGTTGAAATTATATGATCAATTGGACATAATTTAAAATCATAAAAATTATTTATGTTAATGAAATCTTCAAACTACAAATTGAAAATCGTTAGTTAAAATCACACTTTCAATGGGTTTAAAGCAAATTCTTTTCTGCAATTCACATCTATTCATATCAAATTCATATTTATCGAAGAAATTACTTTTCCAAAAATTTTTACTGCCTTTTCCTGGTTGATTAATACAAATTATATAATCATCAAATCGTTAAGAAGAAAAAACATCTTTAAATATTGAAACCATGAAAATATGTCTTACACTGCCTTTTGAGTATAGCAAATATTTTAATGTGCAGATTTAAAAAAAATCGATCGTGTTTTAGAATTTCAAATAACATAAATAATATGTATTATTTATTGAACAAACAATACTGATGAATCAAAATAACAATCATCCATTATTCCTTAGTTTTAGAGTTTTGTTCAGTATTTTATTATTAATCTATTTTACAAAAGGAGTTTGTTAGTTTTGTAAGGTTAAATAAAATAAATCACAGATTACCTGTATCCTAGTGTAAGTGAAATTTTGTGAAATACATTTTCAATTAAAATCCTGATTTGTGTGTTTTATTTGTCAAATTTAGTTCAGGGCTCAATTCTCCGATAATGATTAAGAGTTTTTCGTTATCTGCGAACGAAAAATTTCCTGATGTCTCTACGACTTGGTCGAATGTTTCATTTATGTGTATTCTTGAATGTCGAAGGGTTAAAGAGATGATTATATTGGCAGCCCCATGAATATTGTATTTACGTTTTTGATATTTTTGTCGTTTCTATGGTGTGAATTTGAAAGTGCGACTGCACTCTCTTTGAATAGGCTAACGGGTATATTACTCAAAACCAAAACAGCTGGTAACAACTCGCAGAAAACTTATTTTATAAAATAATGTTTCTTTGTTTGCCCCGTATGCGTTCCCATACCATTCATGAAACTTTGGTGAGTTGTTGTGGGCACTCCCGCTAAGGTTTTTATATAGGTTTCTATAATGGTGGCGTATAAACGTTGTATAAAAAATATGCAAAAGGTGAAATATGCGAGTTGTTTAAAAAATGTGTATATTTCGTGTAGTTTAGGTGCAGGAAGCGAAGATTGGAGGTTGGCTGCTGAACGGGAATCGATTGCAATTAACAGGTGATGGAGGGACGGGATGGGGGACGAGGGAGAGGCAGAGGGCGGGATTGCAAAGGAGACATAAAATTGGAAGCGGATAGCAGGGGAAAATTTGGAAAATCCATGCCTCTCACACGGACAGCTGCATGTGGCCTGCTCTCGCGTGGGTAAACTTTTTGATTTATTTGTGTACGCAATAGACGGAAAAACCAAAAATAAGCAAAGGCATTCCAATAAACAAAGTTAAAACACAAACATTGTCTTTCATGACTGGTACTCGCTAGTAATAAATACAAAATTAAGGCTGAAAATACCTGCAAAACGATAATGCAATAGATTACATAATTACTGCAAAACGACGCGTGACGTTGAAACAGATTAATTAGGAAGTTAATTTTCATGTGAAAACTATCTACCCTCCGGCGAAACGTTCCTGATGATCGCTAATCATCTCCTTCAGCTTGCTCTACATTATATGTTGAGTCACCGACAGCGATAAATCAGCCATCGTATGGAACCATGTATTTACATATATTTTTTAATATACGACTCCTGTCCTTTAAAGTGCGCGGGAAACAATCTTAGGTTAGATAAAATGTACTAGATTTTGACAATTTTGTCGGTGTTGACTGTATCGAACCATCCCTTCCTTATTCGAGTGTAATGACTTTTGACGTTTGACGTCTAAATAAAATATGTCTCCATAGGAGAATTGAGCTCCAGAACCATATGCCGCCAATATTCTTACTCGATAATTGAGATTTGGCGGGCCCATTAAAAAAATCCGTTACCAAATTGTCAATATCGACACTCCTTTCTGCACGACCGCAAATTATCAATGAAATTAATTTGACAGTTGACATCATGAACCTTAAAAGCCCTTGATATGAAAAATGCCTTTACCTTCTTTATTTTTTTAATGATACATCCTATTCCCTATCTCTTCGAAAATCCAAAAAATTAGCTGCTCCAGATGTTCTAGCGATATTAATCAACTAACGTCGGCAGCTTCGTTAGTCGTATCGATTTTGCAGTTGTCGAAATTATCGTGCGATGGCTACCAAACTCAACAATAGGACAATTAATTATGTAAACAAGTGTCTAGTATTAATTATTATAGTATCTGCAAGCTCTGTATAATACGTCCAGCTTCTAAGAGGCAAGAGTAACTCCATTTGTTTATTTTGATAATTAATACAATTTTAACAAAGACGCTTGTTAAGTACTAGCTTACAAAAGCAAGCGTATTATTCTGAACCTAAATGAAACAATTATAACAGTAAAAACAGAGATATAAATTACCTAATTATGAACAGAGAAAGCTCTCTCTACTAGTATGACCAAATAATATATTAGAAACATTGGAGATGGGACATCGAATAGTAATAATAGGCTTGAGTCTTCGTGGTTGAATTTCAGAACCCGGCTTTGAGTGCAGTGCATGCAAATAACATCTGTGAACGTGGAATTTCAAACAAAGCTACCATGCAATTCAGTTTCGAATTCAAGAATTCGCAACAAGATGTCGCCACTTCCGCCAGCAGGTCGGATGGAGACGTGTCCCCCCTAGGTATACTGATACGAATTTGTGAATATGTAGTATCTCTCCGGATATGGAAAGATTGACAGTAATACATAGTTGTATCAAGCGGTTATATATTAGTTTACATATGACCTCATTGCCTGTCTCGGATAGTTTGTACCGGTGACTAGCTATGCTGGATGACAGTAGATCCGAGGAACGGGCTATTTTTGGAACCAGTTCCTATTGGATTTATAAAATGGACACCAACACTATCTGGGCGAAGACGAACCAAAAGCCGCCGCAGGGCCTAGCAGTAAAAACCTGCAGAATGTGTTTTAACTGCTATTGAACTATAATTAGTTTAAAATCTACGTAAATCTACGCATCTACGTACAACGGTGCCCTTCCTGTTTAAAATTCATCTCTCTGAATTTCGATTTTGGTTTCGTGAATGATCGAATGAACGGATGCAAATCTTGGAAGTGGAAATCAACCCACTTCCCGACATCCGATCGAGCTGAAACTCGGCAAATAGATTCGTTGCCGGCGACAAAGAATTTGATCAACTTTTGGTGGCATTCATACATACATACAGATGGGCAAACACACGCATTTCTCTGACGCTGGTAACAAGCCGGCCCAAGCCATTGAAACTAGATGCATTATAGTAAAAGAACTTTTATAATGGGTAATTTTTTCTACCTACACCCAAATGCGTAACTTTTATTGCGTAGCCACTTTGATATTCCATGCACTTAGGTAGCAGCTCGGCGACAGTCCAAATGATTCCATGCCAAAATCCCCACTGTTTCTATTGTCTATGGGCACAAAAGAAATGGCTGTTTGGCCCTGCAAATACGAAGCCTGAACAATTTACATTGTTACTGCCTGAGTTAATGGGACATACGGACAAATGTAAAATATAAATTTTCAACGACTATGGATTTATGAAAAGCCCCGAATTGTGATGTCACAAAGGCTCGGGAAGTTTTGAGATGAAAAGATGACAACACCTCGAGAAGTTTCGTGGCTGGGGTAAGGCCAACTTGGTCAGTTTCAACGTCTTAAAAACCCAAACTTCTGATTCGGCAAAGAGGAAGATCAATGACTGTCTGGTGCAATACGTTGGAAGCCATTCCAAAATATAGACTTCATGGAAGTACTCGAAGTAAGTATATCATGCCGGCACAAATATCGGGGCTCCACAGAAGCGCTAGTAAATCTGGCTTTAAGAAACTGGGCTGTCTTGCAAAGGGCTTGCAGATTGTTCAATAGTGACCAGCTGCTAAGCCTATACCTATACAAACCTCAAGTACGCCAAGCAAATGAATTTTGGAGCAACCTTTGGCTGGAACTCCAATATATTTGATAAACCCACTTGATTCTGTGCAAAGAAGTGCACTCTGATTAACAATCCGTTGTTAAAACATCGATTGCCATTTGTAATGCACAGACCCAATGTGGGCATGCTAAGTCAGTTCTAAAGGTATTTTTAAAAGAAGCCTGGTCTAAGGAGCTATCAGAATTGATCCCCGGTGCAAACATTCACATTTGGCTTCACGAGAACGGGTAGTTTCTTCGACTTGTTTTTTCTCCTTTCTGTTTTTTCTCCTTCATTTGTTTTTTCTCCTTCATTTGTTTTTCCTCCTTCATGCGATCCGGGCCTCTTCAACACCCCCTTCCTGCGCCTCACAACACTGCTAAAACCGAGTGGCGATAGATTCACGCCGAGTTTACATTACTAGGTTCTCAGCGTGGGCGATAACGCCCCCCCCTGTGGGAAATTGAGACTTTCAGGGGGGGCGGTAGAAGACCCAGATAAAATTAGGGGGCGTTGAGATGGCAAAGTGGGGGCGTTAAAATGGCACAGTGAGGGCGTGGGCAGGTAAAAAAAATTATCTTAAAAAGACAAAAAATACGTTTATCACGTACTATTAATCTAATGTGTATTATTATTATTATTAAGAATTGACACTTATCATGAATACAAGAAGGAAGGTGGTGGCAAGCCGGTACTTAAAATACAAAAGAATTGCTTTTTTAACTTGCATACCAAAGGGTATAACAAAAAATTTAATATATTTTTAACCAAATTAATGATTCCGTGAAGTTGAATGTGACAGTTGAAGGGAGAGCACATATATAAATGAATAGCAATAACAATATAAAAAGTACATATACTGGTAGAAGACACTACAAGTCAAAGCATAAAGAAGCGTTTACATATTGCTTATCGACTGCCGAAAGTCATTTAGTTTAACACCAAAAAATTCAATGATTTGACTTGCGTTGACAAGTCTCGACATTCTAGATAAAGGAGAATGGTAGCCATAATTAGTAGAATGTTGATTGAGGAACAGCAATTCATTATTTTGGAGTCTACGGGAAGGGATGTTAAACTGAATGAGTTGTAACAAAGCAGGTGTAGCAGTAATACTGTTGATAATTTTAAATATGCAAATTAGATCAGAGTCCTTTCTATGTTTTTCTAAAGAAGACATGTTTAAAATGTGTTCAATTTCATCATATGAGTACTTGCCTCTTTCAAGACCCAACCTCCAAGCAATTCCTCTTAGGAAACGATGTTGTACGGATTCGATGTAACAAATGTGGACAGCATAGAAAGGAGACCAAATGACACTAGCATATTCAAGGTGAGGGCGAACCTGCGAACAGTAAAGAGTTTTAAGTGTACTTATATGTGTGTTTGAAGTCAGAGGTAGTTCTATGAATAAAGTCGAGTAATTTAAGTGATTTATTTACAGTATTATTAATGTGATCACGGAAAGAAAGTTTGCAGTCTAGAGTGACCCCAAGGTCCTTGATAGATGTGACAGTAGATAAGCAAACACTATTTAGTTTATAATCGAACTCAATAGGTTTTTTGGTTCTGTAAAAGGACTTAATTTTGCATTTATCAATATTAAATTCCATGCATTTAATTTTGCACCAATCGTTAAATGAATCAATATCAAGTTGAAATAATAAACAGTCACTCTTGTTACTTTTACTTATTTTTTAAATGTATTTCTAAAAATAATCAGTAGATAAATAATCGGTTTATTAGTGTAAAGTATATAGGATCATACGCACCTCATGGACTGCTTGTTTTGCGCTAAGAGAAATAGTAATTTGCAGGTATTTTGAGACTTCAGACGGTAACTCCAAAGCCGAACTCAACAATTAGTCCAGTCAAGTTAAACATGAAAAGGGGGTTGTGCTTGCAAAAGGTCCGGTCATTCTGAATTTTTTATATGTTGTTAGGATCTAAACCAGTATTAAAAAAAAAATTTTGCAACTTCGAAAGTGCTGTGCGAGCGGCGGTGGACCCAAAAAACCAGGAAATTTTCGGATATTTTTCAGTTTTTGCTCAATATCTCAGTGAAGGAAGGGTCTGACCGGTATAGTCTGTATGGATACTTTTAAAGTAGAATAAATTTGCTACAATTTAAAGCCAAAGCAAGCTATATACAATCATTGGTTTTCAAGATACAGTTCTTCGAAAATAGGCCATTTTTTCCAAAAAATGAAATTTTTTCAAAATGGCCACTTATTTTGTAAAATATTTTCTAAAACACGCATCCCACGTCAAATATTATATGAAATAGAGTTGTAGTAAATTTAATTTGCTTTCATTTAAGACTAGATTGATATCTGTAGACCTAACGGTTCTCTCAAGAACGCCAGATAACCAAAAACAGTCATATGTGGGTTTTGGGGAGAAAGACAAATAAACTGTTCTCACGTCTTTTTATGGCTTTATTTATCAAATAGTTACAATTTTTTTTTGTTATTGTTAACAAATTTTTGATGAAAAAAAGAAAAGGTAATAAATCTATCGTGAACTACGTCATCTTCAAACATTGTTTTATATATCTACATACTAAAATGCTTGTACAAACATCATGGTACCTACTATAAGGACAAATTACATGTACACAAAAAATAAAACTAATATACATCATGTAGGTATTGTGTCTTGGTTGCCAAATCATGTCTTTCTTTTTTATCTTAGATGGCCCGGGCTTAGGCTCGCACGGAGAAGGTGTCTCGATATCTGTGATGGACGCTGGGAGAGGCGCCCAGTCTGTAGTCGGGTCATCTTCATCGTCCGAGCATTTCAGCTCCACATCCGGGATGTTAATGCACAATTTGTCACCGCATGACTGACAGAGGACTGAGCGGTGGAGCCCATCAGCCTTTCTGCACGAGCAGCTCCCAGAGCATCCCTTGCATTTACATGAAATTTTTCGCAGAAGGGCAGGAGGTGCGGGATCCATCGTGGTGAGGATGGGGGTGAGTCCTTGAGAAGACAGCTTCCACCCCCATTCAGTGGGATTCAAGTTGACTCCCCGCCACTTCTGCACTTGGAGGTAGCACCTTGCTGCATGGTGGCCTGCGGCATCTTCCGTCGGTGGCAAATGGGCGAGGTTTATGTTTGTTGAAGTGACAAACGTCTTATACCTCAGGAAATCCAAAGTATCCCTCGCGATCTCACCCCCATATAGAGCCACAAAGCACTTGATGCCTGCTTCACTCACGGCTTGTGGGGTGGAGTCTGGCTGAAGGAATACCTCCACTTGCTAAGCAAGTGGTTCATTCTTGCTCAGAAGTGTGGTGATTTTGGTCTATCGGCGTGTGGCTGGAAAGAGGAATGAAAGCAGAGTACAGAGAAGATTTTGTGCCCTTGCGCATCCCTTGTTCATTGACCAGAGACATCGGGAATGGGGCCAATTCAAACTTGAAGTCATCCTGTAAATCCGGTTCAGATTGCTTTGCAATACACACTCGCTGGAAAATTGTGAGCGGATCCACAGCCACTCTTCTGTTTTTGTCCGGCAGTTTAACGGTTGCGGTGATCGATGCCAGCATGGTAACTTTATTTTTCCGTTTTATTACTCCCTTTCGTACATTAGCCCCACAATTTTCATCACTCTCTCCGTTCCAACTCTCTGGGCTGTGTGGCAATTAATTTCAGGACCTGCCAGTAAACCACTACTGATAGAAATCAAACTGTCAGTTTTGGGAAATGGAGGGTGGAGAGCAAACCAGTTTTTTAATTTTTCCACATCACTATTATCTTGGATGATTCGAGAAGGTCTCATGTCTATATGCTGCTCTCCAGTAGGACATGAGATGCTGCAAAAACTTTCCAGTTCTTCACAAATGTTCAACATAAACACCATTCCTGTTGTCCACCTTGCTAGAACACTGTCGGAGATTCCCCTTCCTTGGGCCAACCCACCATAGGTTTTCATGGATCGCATCATGGATTTACTTCACAACACAATAAATGGTCTCATGGATTAGTCTCATGGATTTACTTCACAGCACAATAAAACCATAAAAAGACGTGAGAACAATTTATTTGCATTTCCCCCAAAACCCACTTATGACTGCTTTTGGTTATCTGGCGTTTTTGAGAGAACCGTTAGGTCTACAGATATCAATCTAGTCTTAAATGAAAGCTAATTAAATTTACTACAATTTTATTTCATATAATATTTAACGTGGGATGCGTTTTTTAGAAAATATTTTATAAAATAATTGAACATTTTGAAAAAATTTCACCTTTTGGAAAAAATGACCTATTTTTGAAGAACTGTATCTTGGAAACCAATAATTGTATATAGCTTGCTTTGGCCTCAAATTGTAGCAAATTTAGTCTACTTTAAAAGTATCCATACCGACTATACCGGTCAGACCCTTTCTTCACTGAGATATTGAGCAAAAACTGAAAAATATCCGAAAATTTCCTGGTTTTTTGGGTCCACCGCCGCTCGCACAGCACTTTCGAAGTTGCAAAATTTTTTTTTAATACTGGTTTAGGTCCTCACAACATATAAAAAATTCAGAATGACCGGACCTTTTGCAAGCACGGATGTACATCTTGACTGGAGTAAATAGCGTACAATTGCGGTTTGTAAAGGGTCATCAACTATGTTAAATATTAAAGTTTCTAAGAGCTCTGTACAGAATGCTCAGCTTCTGAAAAGATAACTTAAATTGGCTTTTCAAATAAAACCCTATTTCAGTATTATTGAATAAATAAATTATACCAATTTTCTGCAGTAAAACGATTAATTACTTCGTCTACACAACTTTAGATGCATTGCGATAAGAGAAAAATAGCTTTGTAAATATGCCAGAGCTTCGAAATTTACGATACTATCATTGCTGGTACGTAAACCGTAAACTATTAACACTATTAACTCCGAAACATTCGAACTTTTCCGATTATTCTTAAGTACAATGGCACTTAAAGAAAAGTACGCTATTTAGAAGGGTATGTTGAATATAAACCGTTTTATTGTTTTACAAAGTGGTTGTATTTGCCTAATGGAAACTTAATAGGCGTGAAGGGATATTTACCCGATTTTCGTAAATTCAAAACACAACCAACACAGAGTTGAAAACAAGATTAGCATTCGGTCATTTGGTTGGATAAACAAGTAGAACACATTTAAAGCAATGGTATTTCTAAATACGAATTTGTTATTATACTTAAAAGAGGCCTTTCACGAGAAATTTTGAATTCTAATTTCTTTGAAACTTTTAATGTATTTTATAACTGATTTACCTACTAAGAGTATTTACAATCGACTGCCACCAGCTCAGGAGTTGAAACCATCAATAGGTGTTACAATTTGAAGAGGAAAAAGAAATACTAACAGCCTAAAACGTATCTACTAACAGCCCTACTAATAAAAAAATAAATACCCTTTGTGCTATGCATAAAAATCTTGTCTAAACTTTAGTTTATAAATTAAAAAATAATAATTAATATATGGCAAGTTTAAGTATTTCCCCAATAAATGCAGACATAATTTGTCTCGACGCCACCTAGCGAGGGATTTAACACTAACAATGTCTCTCTCGCAAAAATAAAGTTGGTTGTTTTCAGGTGGAAAAAATATAATAAGCAGTAATTGTTGAATGAAACACTAGTATATATTGAATTATTTGGCGGGTATTTGTTAAGCCGCCATAGCTCAGTGGTCAGAGCATCCGACCGGCAATCAGAAGGACACGGGTTCAAGTCCCGTTGGCGGCAAGTATCTTTTCTCGGAAGATTTTTCAATGTAAATGAGTGTTTCAGGCTGACAATTATTGCTTATAATAATTGTTACCCTTTGTGCTATCAGGTACCGGATTATCCCTAAGGCAGAGTAGGCAACTGCCTAGGGGCCCTGCATCGGCTAGGGGCCCCGCATCGGCTAGGGGCCCCGCATCCCGAGAAAAATGACTTGCTTCAATTAGTGAGCAACGAAGTTTCGGAAAAAGTCACCTTTCAAGGTGTTTTAATTTATTTTTTATTAGCTACATATACAGGTTAATAACATTAGGTACACGCATTAAAGAAAATAACAAATTATAATAATTAGGTATTATGTTATAACCCAATAAATAACTATGTTCACATCATGCACAAATAATAAATAAAAATCTGTAATTAAAACAAATATATAAACATAGTTGTATTTTACCTTTCTTTCCTTCTATTTGTTGCAACAATATTTTAGTATCTGAAGTGATTGAAGGTGCCATGTGTGGCTTATATTGGCGTTTGTTTTGTTTTATTTCTAATTATATGTTTAAAATATAAATGTTGTACAAGCTTCAGTATGCACTACCTATCTGCGTGCTAAAATTCTTTGGGAAGGGTTGTCAATAATATATATCAAGGGAACATGGAGGCGTTTGGAGGCCCCCCAGAGTCAGAGGCCCATGTGAACTGAATAAAAAACTTGTAAAATTACATCAACTTCAGTAAGAGGGGGGGGGGTTCATTTAACTTTGCTGCCCCGAGGCCCCTTCAACCCCCCCCCCCCCTTCCCCCGTTAGTCGTCCGCCATTGGTAAAGGGGCCCCGAGACGTGCACTGCCTAGGGGCCCCGACATAGTTAATCCGGCCCTGGTGCTATGCATAAAAATCTTGTCTAAACGTTAGTTTATAAATTAAAAAATAATCAAAAATAAGTGTGTGCAGTTCACACGTGGTAGAAATTTTCATAAAACTAAAGTAAACAAGGGTGGACCGATTATTATCTCATTCTCTCGCAAGCTAAATCTTATAGATATACGTATTAGTCTCTTTTTAGTTTCGCTTTTTCGTTTCATCGAGTTTCAAATCCCAACGTTGCTAAAGAAGTTTTCACTTAAAAAATAAAACACTTTCCAAACCTTAAATGGTGTTTTAGCTGCACATCGAATAAAGGCTTTACAATTTCCAATTCGAATTATCTATCTATCTATCTTCTATCTTCTTCTTCTATCTTCTATATATATAAATAAAAATGAATCGCCGAAATGTATGTACGCACATAACTTCCGAACGACTGCACTAAATTGGATAATTCTTTTTTTCGTGTGTTCGTTATTATCAGGACAAGGTTTGTATAAACACTACTGATGGGCTCTGGCATTACGAAAATTATATAAAAAAAAATCCAATAGGTAGCACGCGAGCCGTTTGAAAACTAAATGTATAGAATGCGGGAGGGGGGAGGGGGGGTAACTCAGGTAGGGGGTTCGCGGTAGAGGGAGGGTAACGTGGGAGGGAGGAGGGGAATACAGGAGGGGGGTTCGCGGGACGGGGGAAGGGAGGGAGTGGAGTGGGGAGAGGGAAGGTGGAGGAGGCGGAGTGGGAACGCAGGAGAGAAAGTGGAGGCGAAAGGGGATCGGGACGAATGGGAAAGGACACGCAGGGAGATTTTTTCATTTTTCATTAAATGGCATAGCAACGCATGCCGGGAACCAGCTAGTTACTAATAAACAATGTCTTTATCTATGCTGCGAAAGAACTGGCAACATTGCAACTTGGTAGACCGGCGCATGCGCCATTCGCATAATTTTCCCGGCAAAACGACAGATTTGATTTGTGGTATGTGATTCTAATCATGTTTTTCTTAATAATTTCACTTCTAATGACCAACTTAATTTATATTAATATAATTCCATATTTTTTATACTATTGGTTTTAGTTAGTTTTAATCCATTAATGTTGGGAATTTAGTTTCATATTATCGGAAAAGGTTTAGTTATTACTACAAATTATTTTTTTTATTATTGACGTTTACCGAGTGGATTTAATAAAACTTTCATGAAAGTGATATTTTTTAATAACATAAATGCCTTATGCATTGATTAAAAATGTATGTAGTTAATTTTTTTTTGAACTTTTTAACATGTTAGAAATTAAAATATTGAAATTTTAAAAGTTATTTCAAACTAGCTGGTCCCCGGCATGCAATGCTATGCCATTTAATAAAAAAATTGATTCTCCCTGCGTGTCCTTTCCCATTCGTCCCGTTCCCCTTCCGCCTCCCCTTCCTCTCCCGCGTCCCCTTTCCCTCTATCGTTCCCACTCGGATTCCTCCATCTAATCTCTCCCCCACCTCCCCCCTCCCAGATTCCCCTCCCCCTCACGGGTTCCCCCCCCCTCCCGCGAACCCCCTATCCGAGTTCCCCTCCCCCACTCGCATTACATTCAGTCCCAGTACATTCAGTTTTCAAACAGCACGCATGCCATCTACTGCAATTTTTTAAAACAAATTTCATAATGCCATAGCTCACCAGTAGTAGTATACAAACCTTGTCCTGACAATAACGAACATACAGAAAAAAGAATTATCCAATTTGGTGCAGTCGTTCGGAAGTTATGCGCGTACATACATTTCGGCGATTCATTTTTATTTATATAGATAGATAGATAGATAGATAGATAGAAGATAATAGATAATAAAATCTATAAGCCAGGGGTTCCCAATCTTTTTCAGCCAGCGGCGCACTTACAAGTTTAGTATTTTGTCACGGCGCCCTACTTCAGTAAGCTATTTGGAATAGATATAATGACTATATATATTATCATCATCATCATCATCATCTGTGGCTCTACAAACCAGGTCGGGTCTTGGCCTCCAGCAGAGCCTGCCTCCATGACTGTCGGTGTTGTGCTGCGTTGCGCCAGTTTCGGATGCCGATGGTGCTTGCATCCTTCACCACTCCATCCAGCCATCGAAGCTTTGGTCTTCCAACTCTTCTCCGACCCCCAGGTGCACCATCCATAATTCGCTTTGGGATATCTCCTTCGCTCATTCTCTGGATATGTCCAGCCCACCTGAGTCTTCCAGTTTTGATTTCCTTGGAGATATTAGGGTCCTCGTAAAGATCGTATAGCTCCTGGTTGTATCTGATACGCCATTCTTCATTATCACAGACTGGGCCGTAAATCCTTCGCAGCACCTTCCTTTCAAAACTTTCTAGGGCTCCTTCATCACCCTTACTGATTGTCCAGCATTCCGAACCATACATAAGAACAGGTCGTATAAGGGTCTTGTAAAGCAGGACTTTAGTTCTTCTGGTAAGGTGGCGAGATTTCATATGTTTCTGTAGCCCAAAGTAGTATCGATTTGCAGCTACTATTCTTCTTTTGATTTCGCTGGGTACATTGTTGTCATTTGTCACCATAGTACCGAGATATACAAACTCGTTGACAGTTTCAAATGTATAATTATCTATCTGTATACTTGGTGGTTTCTGGCGTCCATGTATATATATTATAGTCGAAAGAAATAGGTACCTACAATAATTATAGTTAGGTAGATAGGCACAAAAATTAAAAAATCCACAATATGAAATTGAGTTTTATTATATTTATAAGAATTCAGAATTATAACAAAAAACAAAAAGACTTTAGAAAAAAATTAAATATGATAGTTACTCAGTCAAATCAACGTGACGGGTGAGCTTGATGATTTCCGCACAGTTTTTTCAAAGCAAGGAATAAGACTTGAGACAGCTACTTTTATTTCTTGCCCCACATTGATCTTTGAGCGATATTTGTTCTTGATTACAGCTACAGCTGAAAGTCCAGCTTCACATAAATATAACGTGGCAAACGGAATGAAAAATTTTAAAGCTTTCGAAGTTAAACTTGGATATTCATTTTGAAACCAAAACTCCACCAAATCAGAACTGGTGAATCTAGTTTTGAGGTTGTTGTCGCAAGGGAGTTCAAAGAGACTCTGTTGCTCTTGTGTTGTGAATCCTGGCGGAGCTTGTGCATGGAAAGGATCTTGGATCTACGCAAATTTTTCGACATCATCATCCGCAAAGTACTTCGGAAACCATTCGGTTAGAAGGGCCATCAGGTCTTGTAAGACAATCAGTTCGCATATTTATACAATTGCGGGAAGCAATCTTGACCGCGGCCTTCATTCATTTTTTTTATCCACAACTGCATTTTCTTCCCAAACGCCACAATTCTCTTCGATAGTTTCAGAATGTGCGCATTGTTGCCTTGCAAAGAAAGTTAGTTTTAGCAAAAAATCTGGTTCAGTAAAATATTAAACCGACATTACGAGGAAGTAGTCGTGGGCGGGTAAAGACGTGGAAGGGGTAGGATATCGACGGTTTTAAAGCGCGTAGGTACTTTTCGCGAGTGAGCGACGGCGACGAGTATCTATACGAGTACCTATGTTCTTTAAAGATGCGAGCGCTCAAAAGAGGAATTGTTGCTTTATAGGTACCCGCGAATATTTGTGGTTTCGGATAAAGATAGAAGATAGAGGATCGACTCACGGCGCCCCTCTTTACTTTCTACGGCGCACCAGGGCGCCGCGGCGCACACTTTGGGAACCTCTGCTATAAGCTATTTATATCTAGTTTCTAAAATGGAATTTGTTTTTAGGACATCTTCAAAAAGAAGACATATATAGGACATCTAAAATGTCTTGAGAAAATTCAGAAAATCTGTGAAATTTTGTTTAGGTATATAGAAGATAAACAATCCTGTTTGGCTGGATAAGCAATGTATATAAATTTCCATGAACTCATTCAGGTCAGTTTCTATGTTAGTAAGGTTTTCACGTATTATCAATATTGTAAAAAAAATTACAACTTTTATTAGTAAGACTATAAATATTCATCTATGGTGCCAATGTATAGCTAAAAGGGAAGATTGCAGTTATAAAAAAAAAAAAAACTATTTTCAGTTCGACAACAATTTCTAAGAATTTGATCGGCTTGGGGGGCTTTCAACAGAACGTTTATTGATGTTTCAAGGAAATGGGCTTACCTTTCTTCGGCGTAACGGGAACACAGATTATAAAAATTATGATTACAAAAAAACTGGGCGTACTGTACAGGGCCCGCAGATACTTTAATAGTACACAACTGCTAACCCTGTACAAATCGCAAGTGCGCACCACGGTTGAATTTGGCAGCCACCTCTGGTCTGGAGCTCCAAAATACCTGAAAAATACCCTCGACTGTGCAGAAACGGGTCATTTAATAGATTCTCCCATCTTAACAGACGGATTGCAATCTTTAGAGCACAGGCGTCGGGTGGGAATGCTATCCTTGTTCTACCGGTATTACAATGGAAGATGCTCCGAGGAACTAGCATCATTGATCCCTTCGGCACCGGTGCATAGTCGGGAAACACGCCAAACGCGTGCCCAACATTTGTACACGGTTGACATTTGCCACATGAGAACGGGTCGTTTCTTCGACTCGTTCTTGTGTTCAACAGCTCGGCTGTGGAATGATTTGCCGGCCTCTGTGTTTCCTCCTTCCTACAACATGGGTCTCTTCAAGACCAATGTTCATTCCTTCCTCTCCTCAAAAAGACCCTCCACACAGCATCCCAGATGACATAGGGCCTGAGGGAAATTATTTTCCTCAGGGCCTCCTGCGTGGAGTTTACGTAAAAAAAAAATGTATCAATATTGTAAAAAAAAATGACAACTTTTATTAGTAAGACTATAAATATTCATCTATGGTGCCACTGTATAGCTTAAAGGGAAGATTGCAGTTAAAAAAAAAAAAAAACTATTTTCAGTTCGACAACAATTTCTAAGAATTTGATCGGCTTGGGGGGCTTTCAACAGAACGTTTATTGATGTCTCAAGGAAATGGGCTTATCTTTCTTGGGCGTAACGGGAATAAATTAGAAATATGAATTAACATAGTCCCCATTACTTTTCACTTCAATAATCGAATAATCGGTAGGGTGATAATACGATAGCTGACAGCATTGAATATCCCAATCCATTCTGAGTAACGTAGTTGCAAAAACCTGAAAGAAACTCTCAAAACCAAGAAAAATACATAGACACATGAATAAGCCCTAAGTGATAAAGCGTATTATTTCCCCCTCCCCATACCGGTTCCATGGAACCGGCGAGAGCCTCGCTTGAATCTAAAAAATGTGACGTCATCATTCTTATCCGGACCAGCGTCGAGCTCTCATCGTACATTTTATGAAATAACACGGCAAAATGGTAGCTTGTGCTATACATTATAGCCTAAAATATGTCAATCATAAGGAATGTGGGCGGTTCTCCAGTGTGCTCGTCGCTGGTTACAGGGGTAAGTAAATTATGAAACATTTGTAAAAGTGTCTTAACTAAATACGGCAATAAAATATTCGTCTGTGAAAAGTGGCGAACTTTACTTTTCCGTATTTGGCAAATATGTTAATAACGTGGTGAGCAAGTCGCGCTCCCATGTAAAAAGGTCTATTCATTCAAAAGCAGATTTTGATTTTGGTGATATTATAATGCGAGAGAATCACAGACATCTTTCCCCTCTTCGTCCCCCCATAGTTTGGTTTACCCTTCACCTGTATCTTCTCGTCTATTAAATTTGGATGTCTATGGAAAAATACAAATTGTAATATCAATGAAACCTTCCGCCTACGTTGACTGCCCACTACCATTTTACACCTTTTATAATATCATTTCAGAGCAGTGTTTTCCAAAGTGGGGGAGCAACCTGCAATCGTTTCCGATTCGAACCAATTCGATGTGAATCGAATCATTGAAATCAATCATGCATCATGATAACTATGTAACGAGGATTCGTTCATTATATGATATCACGATCAATTCATCTTTAACAATTCATATCGATTTGATTGAATGAATAATCCCGATCAAATCGAATTTCATTCAAGGTTTATTGAGAGCGTTTAACCAGCCAGCGACCGAAAATCTATATTTCTGTGAAAGTTGTTCTTACGATCGTGCAGGGCGGTTACAATGAGAAAGATTAATTATTCTCCGTACCAGATTTTAAAAATTATAACTCAATATCGATTTTTTTTCATTCCAAATTTGCTTTAATTTATACCTACATCCAAAAATGCTGAAAGGTGTGATGATAAAACTATTAAAATATGTACTTTTTTGTAATTATTTTTTGATTATAAGTATTTATCATTTTTAAATAATGTCTAAGTGAAATAAGAATGTTAAAAAATTCTGAAATATATTAGTTTTTAAGTGCGCAAATAAATACACAAACGGACCAATTTTCTTCAAGAAACACATGTGCGTATATATTTTTTAATGATTTTATTTATACTAAAATTAAAATTCTAAAACATCCGATACCCAGATAATGTATTGATTTATTTTACTGCATGATTATATGATTTAAAATGGGTGTGGTATAATACAAAATCTTTTTTGAAACTTTAACAAATCTGCCAACGACCTATGGTATAACCTTATTATACTAAAAATAAACATTTTTTCTCAAAATTAAAAAACATGCGAATGCTAGATAAAAGAACAATCTTTCGAAATCGATTTATAATTTTTTTTGGAAAAGAATCAATACTTCTAAAATCTGATTTAAAAATGGCATATTTCTGGTTTTCTCTGGTAATTAAGGTTTGTTAACCCATTCATGACGAAGGTTCCATATGGAACTCGAAAAAGTATTGGCATTCATTTAGTCACATCATGCCGACATGTTGAAATAGCAGTGCCAAATACAGTTTAATATAGTCTACAGGCATGTAAGAAACACGTTTGTCTTATTTGCATTCAGTTCGTTTGTGTGTGCCGACGTGGAAAGACGTGTCTTTATCGAGTTAGAAAAAATGTGCAATTTTTTGAAAATTTCAAAACAAGTGAAGTTAGTAATCCATTAAATTTATATAGTAGATTTGATTTTTTTCTCGAAAACTGAATATGATTTGTAGAGAATGAAATTCTCTGCCTATTTACAAACATTTTGTTAGAAAAATAATCTTTATTATATTAAAATGAGTACTGTGAATTAGAGGTTTTGATTTTTGGTTCCATATGGATCTTTCGGCAGATCTCACTATACATAAAATGTAATTTTTCAAAGATTTCATTGGACCATTCAAAAACTAGGGGCCTTTGGGAAAATTAGGAGTGCTGAAGCCACCTCTCTGGACTTTTTTCAAGGGGCTTGCAGGAGAAACTAGAAGGAGAAGCCGTAGAGGGGAGAGCTGAGGTCAGCTCCATGACCTCTCCTCTTGTGGGTCCTTCAGGGAAGCAAGGGGAAGTGCACTCTTCCGGCGTGGGGCCTTCGGGGAGCCAAGGAGGAGTGAAGTGGAGAGATCCCATGTGGGGCCTTCAGGAAACCACGTAGGAGTGAAGAGGAGAAATGAGGCCACCTCTTTGAGCTCTTCCCCAGTAGGGCCTTTAGGGAACCACGGAGGAGTGAAGATGAAGTCCTCTTCCCTCCTGGGGTCCTCGGGGAACCAAGGTGGAGTGGACTCTTCCCTTCAAGGCCTTTAAGGAACCAAAGGGAGGAGATCTATCAGTTGTGGAGTCTTCGGGGAACTTAGGAGTGGAGAGGAGAGATGAAGCTTTCTTCCCTCGTGGGGCCTTCAGGGAATAAATTTCCGACTAGTTATTTGCCGAAAGTGCCATATGGAACTCACCCTTCTCTAGCTTCCTGGGGGGTGAAGAAACCATTTTTTTAAATTCTGAGAAAAATGTCCGGTTTCTACCTCCAAAACCAACCCCCCTGTGAAATTACAGCACGAAATTCGAGAAAAAAATAGTTCGTCATCAATGGGTTAACGGACGTTGTTTCCAACTTTTCGATCGATCAATCTGAGTCTTCGATCGGCTAAGTGATTTATTTATTGATTAAACGACTTTCAAAAGGGAGGAGGTTCTCAATACGACTGTATTTTTTTGCTTGATTCGTCTGTTGGTCAGAGAGTGTTGCGTTGGGAAGAGCGTATTTGTGTATTTTAGGAGTGTTGGGAAAAAATTTCGGGTCGACAGTTGATCAGTAAGATTGGGAACAGTGACCGTTACTGTCGCAAAATTTATAAAAATGATATTTTTTCATATGTGTGAGGAGTTCTATATATATTTATGGTACAGAGGACATTTGCACATAACTCCTGTTATTCTGAATCTTATGACCCAAGTCATGTTTGGCCTCCAGACACCTTTTTAAAAACATTTTTAATGCGCCTACTATTAGATTTTTATTTTTTTTGAATATGTGTATTTGAAATAAATACAGGATATTGACTTATTATTGACTATTTTTTCACATAATTGCCATTCGTTCAATGCATGTGGTGAGCCGTGGCACAAGTTTCTTTATATCCAACTCAAAGAACTCTACCGTCAGCTCCTTCTCCCACTTCAGAACCTCTTTCTGCACCTCCTCGTAGGTTGAAAATTTATATTCATCCATGTATGCCTTCATGGAGGTAAAAATATGATAATCTGAAGAGGCCAAGTCAGAGGAATACGGGGGGTGGTTCAAAACATCACAACCAAATGAGTCCAAGAGCGTATTGGTGGCTAAAGCTGTGTGAGGATGGACGTTTTCGTGAAACGAGTACACTTCTCTGGTCAGCATTCCCCTCCTTTTGTTTCGAATGCTCCTTTTTAGTTTTTGAAGTGAAACTTCTATAGCCACATTGTGATTTGAAAGCTCTGAAATCCTCACCTTTTTTCTTGTAGGTGTTATTCCTTCCGTGAGTAAAAAGCGGATCACAGCACTTGGCGGGGTTTTTGCCGAAATCTTTTTCACGTAGCTGGACACTACAACGTTTACATACTACCATGTTCCTGCGATGCTCGATCTGGTCAGGAGACTCTCCTGTACCACTCAGTGCTGCAAACCACCAAAAAAACCACAGCCCAGAGGAAAATAGGGCCTATGTCATCTTTGGGGATGCTGTGTGGAAAGGAATTTTTTATGGAAAGGAAGGAGAGGAGAGTTCTGGAAAGGAAAACGGTTTAAGGGGTGGGAAGGAATCTGGGGTTCAGTATGTCCTGGTCATCCGCCTTCAAGACCTAGTCATTATATTATTATTATTACCTTTATTGGAAAACCAACACCTCTGCCATAGGTCACCCCAAGTGGTTCGCTACGTTTGGTGATTTAGCAGGGGTGCCCGGGTTCATGGGGTGAGGTTTGACTAGGTCTTGAAGGCGGATGACCATGACAGGAAAAAAAAGATGACGGATGACACTGAACGACCATGACACGAATGACCATGACAGGAAAAAAAAGATGACGGATGAAACTGAACCTCAGATTCCTACCCACCCCTTAAAACCTTTTCCTTCCCAGAACTCTCCTCTCCTTCCTTTCCTTTTAAAACCCTTCACACAGTATCCCCAAAGATGACATAGGCCCTGAGGGAAATTATTTTTCTTAGGGCTTCCTGTGTAGAGCTCATGTAAAAAAAAAAAAAAAATCCCGCCTCCCAAATTAAATTAATAACTAATTAACACAAATTTATATGAGCCCGGGATTTGAACCCACGACCTTCGAATTGCTAGTCGACAGTCTTAAGCCAGAGTCGTCTGGGGCCATCATTAAACGTGTGCAGAATCTTGCCACTGCAGTGGGTGTTTTACCTATTTTTACCCAGAATATAGAATATTTTGGGATTTCTTAGTAAACGGTAATAATGATTTTGACATGAGGAAAGATTGTACATTGTCATAATATGTCATAAATTGTATTTTTTCGTAACCATGGCAGCGGTAAAATAAGATAGTTTGGGAATCACTGTATAGAGAATCTTCCAAGCAAATTATCCTACAAAATGGGATAAAAATAGTCGAAAGAATACATCCCATCCAGGTTTTCCGGAACCTTTATATCTTTCCGAAGCTATTATTAGAAAAGATCCAGAATAAACCAAGAAAGTATTTATTTATCTGTTTTTTTTTTTTTACATTAGCTCTACACTTTTCATTTTGGTGGGCGGGTATGGGTACCGCCGCCACAGGAACCATTTATTGGATAACCAACACCTCTTCCATAGGTCAACCCAAGTGGTTCGCTACGTTTGGTGGAGCATGGGTTCATGGGGTGAAGTTTCGAAGGTTTCGCGGCCGACGTATTGCGGTAAATTGACGATGAATTGTATCTGCCTACTTTCTGCGGGGCGGGCCAGATCATGAGAGACTGGTTGAGGAGGTCTTTTGAACTCTCCAGCCAGAATTCCTTGACCCATCGCCTGGCAACTCACTTGAAGGTATGGAATCATACGTCCGTCACTCCTGGACACACTGACCCCCAGTTTTCTGTCTACCCCTCATATTATTTCATTCCCAGAACTTCCTTATCTTCCTTTCCTTAAAAAAAACCTCTACAAAGCGTCCCCCAAGATGTATATAGGCCCTGAGGGAAATTATTTTCCTCGCATGGAGCTAATGTAAAAAAAAAATACAGGGCCCTGTGGAAAAATCCCTCAGGGTTTAAGAGAAAGACCTCTTTGGGGATATTGTGTGGTGGGTCTTTTTAGTGAAAAGAAGGAGTGGAAGTTCTGGGAAAGAAAAAGTTATGAGGAGTGGGTAAGAATATGGGGGTCAATGTGTCCAGAAATGATGTCCAACTCAGTGCAAGGCGATTGGTCGAGAGAGAGTTCGGCTAGAAAGGTCTAGGTAACGTCTCGCTCAACCGGTCTCTCTCGATTCGGCCCGCCTCGCAGCAATTGAGCAAACGCATTCCCCTCGAAAACCTAGACAAACCTCACCCCATGTACCCGAGCACCCCTACTAAGTCACCAAATGAAAATTGAAAAATTTCAATTATTTTGTTACGTATTTTCATTATCTTAAAATGACGCCTCATAGTGAATCTGACTGCTTTGAAAAAACTAAACGTAAAAATGATTTCGCATTATTAAATTCCTCGAATTCTGTATTGCAAAAATAGTTTAATGACTTTTTAATTAAGCCGAAGCTTATTTCTGTGAATGCACCAGATAGTACACTAGTATAATGAAGCCAGAGGTTGTAAACCTCACCAAAGGGTCCTTTGCGAACAACTTGGTCACAAGTTGCTACCTCTGTTGCAAAGGACTAATCATTTGAATGGTTAAGATGGGATTACATTACAGGGTACTATGAGGATCCGGCTCGAAGGACCATTTATGTTTGACATCGACACGGTTCAGATAGTTTGTCTGTAACGATCTACAGTCAGATTAATTGGAACGTTGCTAAAGGCCCATTGTTTCACCGATATTCAAATGTGACCTAAATCAAAATGACAACCGACGCCATTTTGTTTTGTTGGCATTTGAAATTTCAAGCGTCCAGATTTTTGCCTTTTTACACCCCTAGCCAATCTTTCCACCATTTTATATAGAACTAGCTGGTTCCCGGCATGCGTTGCTATGCCATTTTATAAAAAATAGTTTCTCCCTGCGTGTCCTTTCCCATTCTTCCCGTTCCTCTTCCGCCTCCCCTTCCTCTCCCGCGTCCCCTTCCCCTCTCGTGTTCCCACCCGCACCCCCCTCCCGAGTTCCCCTCCCCCCTCCGAGTTCCCCTCTTCCCGCACGGGTTCCCCCCCTACCCAAGTTTCCCTCCCTCCTCCGAGTTCCCCTCTTCCCGCACGGGTTCCCCCCTTACCCAAATTTCCCTCCTCCCTCCCTCATTCGATTCATTCAGTCCCGGTACATTAAGTTTTCAAACAGCTCGCGTGCCACCCATTGCAATTTTTTAATACAAAATTCATATGTCAGAGCTCACCAGTAATTTTATACAAAACATGTCCTGATAAAAACGAACACAACAAAAACAGAATTATCTCATTTGGTGCAGTCGTTCGGAAGTTATGCGCGTACATACATTTCGGCGATTCATTTTTATTTATAGAGATTTAGATGATAAGATAAAGATGTGGCACGATCAATTGAATCAAATAAACTAAAGTCAGGTCGTGCTAAGTGTCAAAATAAGTATCAGAAAAGCTTGTATGAAACGATATATTAATTTGAATGAAGCAATGAGTGAGTGCCGAGACAGAGAAGTATGGTGGTCTTATCCTGTCTGCCTACCCCTGCAGAGAAACAGTGTGATAATTAGTTAGTTGATATCAACTAAAATAAACTTTACTTCAATAATAAGAAAATCACTTTGTGACTTCATATTAATTAAATAAAATAACTAACTTTGTTTACTCGATTTATTCAAAATTACCAACATTTTCACTGCTACAAAGTTTGTTATTTTATATAAATAAATGGAACATTTATGAAATTACTCAGCAGGTTCTGGGAATTCAGTAATATATTCTCACGAGACAATTTGAGAATAAACTCCCTTGGGAATTCCTGGAATATGTCAAAAGGTCATGTTTTATTGCCAAGCTTTTTTTATTTATTTTTTTATTTAATATATAGATATATAATTGTACAGTGGAATTATATAAATTACAAAATATCGGTACAGAAATTATTTAAAAATTGCAATCTCACCAAAAAAGAAGCTAGTTCTTGTGCTTGATGAGCGAGTTACACTAATTATAACTGAAATAGAATAACATTATGCAATAGGTAAATATATAATAGGATCAATTGAGACTTCTGGATCATCTATATGTGTAGGTGTACATACATAGGATACGTTTTCATACTAAAATATTGTGCACTTAGGAGAAATTCGAAAAATCTAAATAAAATAGAGATTAGAAAGAAAGAGAAAAACAGGTAATTATTTAGTTAATTCGTTCTAAAGAAGTGTAGCTTCAGTTTAAGTTTCAGTATATTATTTATAATAGTTAAAACCGCTGTGTTTTGATATGGTACATAAAATTAATATTTGTTCAATGGTAACAGTAAAAAAAATTAGGTTTTTATTGTCGTCATAATTTATATACATAAAACTTAAATTTGTAAAGAGTGAGTCCATCTGGAGCCAGTGAGACTATGTCGTCCCTAATTGAGGTACTTTGTGTGAGATAGTGGGGAGGGGAAAGAGATGACGAAGACGAAGGTGGAGAAGTACCTGGCTATTCAGATGTGGCCACCAAACACGGCTAAGGCCAATTCAAGCAACAGTTCATTTCTGAAAGTGGTCTTACACATTGGCGATACTAAGAGTATTTTCCACTCTGGAACGTGCCGCAAATATGCTGTATATTATTTTTAATTCATAGAATTGCGGAATATCACAAATTAATCATTGGAGGTTATCCACCACTTACCCGCCCTGGTATAAGTAACAGATGGTTACTCCTTCAAGGCTCTCGCAAGGACTCTATTTTTTTTAAAGAACGTAGTTACATTTAGTTTAGAACGAATTTAGACCTCCAATGTCTCTGCATACGTTGTTAGTAAGCAGTACAAATTAATCAAATAAAATTTATTTGCGCACGATGGGATTTGATCCTGCGTATCTCGATTGTTAGTCGAGAGCCTTGCTCTTAAGACCACATGTTTGGCCATTCGATGAACAATTAGCCCATTATCTGTCCAGTTTTGGGGATGCTCTAAAAACTTTTAAAGATTTTATTAAAAAAGATTTTACTCTAAAAACTACTATCTTCGGGATATGGTTGATTAAATGACAAATTTCAATGCCACATTTAATAATAAAGAAAACAAACCTAAAAATAATTTAAAAAAATATCTACATTAAGGACCCGGGCTGAAGGAACTATCGGAAAAATAACGGACTAGTTTAATAAAAACAGCGGAAGATACTGAAAAAAAACCTTCCGTAAAACATAAAATTGTACCATGGAAATCGCTGAAAACTTATTTAAAACATAGTCCCCTTCAGCACAAGATCTCCTAGTTAGGTTCGTAGTATGGAAATAATCTACATCTCTTTTATATTTATCTATATTTTCATAGATCCGCGAAAGTGCATAACGCGCCATTTCAGAAGATATTTTCTACGTAAATCCTTAATACATAGATTTGTTCAATTTTTTCTAACCCAAGTTCATTTAAGTTTTTGTTTATTTTTTATATAGTAATATTATTTTTAATTACAAAAATTATAAATAATGTCTTCCAAAAATCATTATCGTCTGCTCTATTGAATTGAAACAACAGAAGTAGAACAAGCATTCGTCTCTGGTTTTGCTTTTAAAATTCCACGTAAAGGA
This sequence comes from Limnephilus marmoratus, assembly GCA_917880885.1. Classification (NCBI taxonomy): domain Eukaryota; kingdom Metazoa; phylum Arthropoda; class Insecta; order Trichoptera; family Limnephilidae; genus Limnephilus; species Limnephilus marmoratus. The sequence goes on from OU862930.1 coordinate 21,167,916, forward strand.
GTTTCTGTTTTATGCAGTACAGTGTTATTTTTATGGGCAAAACGTGGCCTCTCCAAGGATTTGAAACGTGCCGCGGCTCCTTTATTTATATCTCGAGAATTTTATAAGTATAACGGCACAATTTACAATGATAATACATTTTAGGATAGGCGATGTTAATGGAAACAAAATAGAAAAAGGATTAAAAAACGGATTAATGTGCCAGGAGCATATACATTTATTTTTATAGACAACATTAACCACTCTCAAACAAAAATTGGAAGCAGAAAAATCAAGATGCGACAGAATCTTTTTCCTATTTTTCTGTTTCAAATTTTCATTTGAGAGTCGCTTATATTGTCTTGAATGATTACATATTTCAATTTGAGGTTTTACTCATTAAGTTGACTTTTTTCTTATTTATATTTACTACTAGCTGACCCGACAAACTTTGTTCTGCCATATAAATTATTTCTAGTGAATATTTTGGTTGTTAAATAAAAAATAAGGAATGTATTGTAAGTGTGTGGGTATGGGATCTATGACAGAAAGAGGAATGGAGCGCTGTAGACGATGACCGCCGATAAAAACAAAAAAAAACACCAGCTAAAGTAGGAAAATGAAATAAAGAAAATCAATATGAATTTCGAAGAGCAATTGAGTGCACGATATTTTTGACAGTCCGTCTTTAGCCAACACAAATAAGCTCGATGGTTTGCCCAAGCGAGAACATGACGCCGAATGAAATATCAGAATGACGCGACGCTTCTCGTGAATGTCTTGCGCATGTGTGAATGAAAGTTCGATGAGGCGGACGTAGCGCCATCTGTCATTCAACAAAATAAATAATTTCATTCTGTTTGAAATACGAAAGACGGTTAAATTTGTTCATACAAAAATACTAAAATCGCGATTAAAAAATGGGAGAGTGGAGGTGGGAGGGTTAAAATTTTGGGTTATAATATAAAATAATAAAAAAATACGAAAAATAAATTTTGTCAAAAAGATTGATTTTTTTTCTGGATAGGGACACCCTTATCACCCAGCGGTATGAAATATACTTAAAAACCTATTCTCATACCTATCAAATATATGAGGGAGCGGTCCGTATCGGTAGAGAGAAATGAAAGTCGTCAGTCGATGTGTGAGTCAGTCTTTATTGTGGCTACGTAGCGGAGGTCGATGCGGAGCGGGAGCGGAGTGATGCTGCTGCGCGATGATGTGAAGATGAAGGTCAGGACACTACGGCGGTGAAGATCACAGGTCTTCAGGAAGCCGGCGTGTTGCCCTACACCGTGGCGGTGTAGACGTGACCTTGGTCCAGGCGGTCGATCGACGTCGTGTTGACGGGATATGGCGGCTGTGTGTCCAGTGGGTCGGAGCACACAGGTGACGCAGGAAGGAACCTTGAGAGGCGATGAGGATGCTGGCGCGTTGCCAGGTGCTGGTTGCTGCTCGTTGCAGGATGCTGGATGATGGCGCGTTGCCGGTTGTGGTTGCTGCTCGTTGCAGAATGTTGATTGCCATTTCATGTCGAGATGGTAGTTGGAGAAGTTCCCCAAAGGTGCTGGAATGTTCCTGGGTCACGCTGGATAAATTGTTCACTGCTAAATGAACAATTTATGTTTTCAAAAAATGTTTAATTTATCTTTGTCTTACTAACCTATTTTTTGCATTTTGTTTTTCCTGTTAAGCACTTGCATACTGCTTACTAACAACGTATGCATGGACACTGGAGGTCTAGATTCGTTCAAAATAAATAAATGTAGCTTCGTTTAACAAAAAAAAAAATAGAATATTGCGAGAGCCTTGAAGGAGTAACCATCAGTTACTTATACCAGGGCGGGTAAGAGGTGGATTACCTCCACTGTACTTATTTACGCTTTTCTCCCTAGGGTCTTCTTCCTAGACTTCCATTTACTCTCGTCTAGGCACCACCGGTTAGCTGGCTTACGGACGACGCCGCCGGTTGTCGGGAGGCCGGACATTCATCCTTCTTCATTGTCTCGGGGACTGCCGGTTGACAGAGTGTGGCAATACCACTTCTTCACTGTATATATATATATTTTTTTTTTTACATGAGCTCCACACAGAAGGCCCTGAGGAAAATAATTTCCCTCAGGGCCTATGTCATCTTTGAGGATGCTATGTGGAGGGGTTTTTTTTAAGGAAAGGAAGGAGAGGAGAGTTCTGGGAAGGAAAAGGGTTTAAGGGGTGGGTAGGAATCTGGGGTTCAGTATGTCCTGGTCATCCGCCTCCAAGACCTAGACAAACCTCACCCCATGAACCCGGGCACCCCTGCTAAATCACCAAACGTAGCGAACCACTTGGGGTGACCTATGGCAGAGGTGTTGATTATCCAATAAAGGTTCCCGGGGCGGCGGTACCCATTCCCTCTATATTCCCTGTACATACTCTATGTTATCTGTTTTTCTTTTTTTCTTTTGAACAGTGCTCGGCGCCGCCCGCTGGATTGACCATAGTCATCCGCTGTCGTGAGCTTATTACTCACGACGGTTGCTGTATATTTTGTTCTTTTTTCTTTACTTTATTTTTGGTTGAGGCTACTAACAACTCGTTTGACTGTCCATGAGGCTGATTACCTCCATGGGATTTAGAATTGTAGAAGTGACTATAACAGTGCAATCCTGTAGGCGCGCCTGCATACCGCCCTCTAACAACGTATGCGGGGACATTGAAGCTCTAGATTCGTTATACAAATGTTAAATGTAGAGTCGTTTATAAAAAAAGTAGATTCTTGCGAGAGCTTCGAAGGGGCGACAATAAGTCGCCTATACCGGGGCGGGACAGTGGTGGGTGCTTCAATGTACTTACTTGAACTCTCCGCCCCGACCCCGGCAACCTGAAGCTCACTTCCTCAGAGTCTTCGGGCGTATACGCCCCCATCTCCCACTTACTGATCGTCGAGGCACCACCGGGATGTCGGTTTAGGGGCGCGGTATCTGAACCTCGTATCCGACCTGCCCGATCACCGACTAACTTTCAACAGGACTGCCGGGCGATCCGCGCTGTAACACTTCCGTCTATGGATCTACTGTCTACCATGATTGGTATCTCAATGTCTGAAAAGTGCTTAGTGCTTTATGTACATACATGTGCTAGGGTAGGCTTACTGCCTACGTTTTGTTTTCTTTACTGTTTCTTCATTTCCTTGCCTAAAAGAGGTCCAGGTAAGATTTTCTTTATACTTACTAACAATTGTACATAGTAGCACTTGTATACTGCTACCTAACAACGTATGTGGGGGCAATGGAGGTCTAGTATCGTTTATTAAATGTAGAGTCATTTTTATACAAAAAATTAGAGTCCTTGCAAGAGCCTTGAAGGGGTAACCATCTGTTACCTATACCAGGGCGGGTAAGTGGTGGGTCTTCCAATGTACTTACTTGGAACATCAAACTGATTAAAATTTTCTGTTGTTGACGTCCTTATGGGAACTTTTAGTCTTTATGGCACAATTCTGACATTGTAGACATTGTAGACGTTTTTTCCGATGTTGATATCCTGTTGTTTGCTGATGATTTAAAATTATATAAAAAAATTAAAAATATTTCTGATTGCATAATTTTACAAAAAAATTTAAACAACTTGTTTAATTGGTGTATATGCAATAAACTGGCACTTAACATTAGTAAATGTCAAATAATAAGATTTTATAAAATAAAGAAACCGATCATTTATGAATATAATCTTGACAAAATTATATTAAACTCAGTAGAAACCATAAATGATCTAGGTATTATTTTTAACTCAAAACTTACATTTATTAGCCATATAACTAATATTATTAATAGAGCAATGAAGATTTTAGGATTTATTATTAGAATAACCAAACAATTTTGTAACATTGATACTATTCGCATTTTATACATAACGCTAGTGAGAAGCATTTTAGAATATAACTCTACGATTTGGGCTCCACATTACAATATCCATATTCAAGCGATTGAAAAAGTCCAGCATAGATTCCTTAGGTATATTAATTTTAAATTAGGTATTCCAAGAGAATCCGTTGACTATAATTTGTTATTAAACTGGACTAATCTCGTAAATTTATCAGATCGCAGAAAAATCTGTGATCTATTAATATTATATAAAATAATTCACTCGGTCTTGGATACCCCTGATTTAATAGAACTAATACGATTTCATTGCCCTGGTCGCGCTAACAATAGACTGACTCTACCGTTCTACTATAATAACACACATACATTATCACACTATTACTCACCAATCAGTCGACTACATATTTTGGGAAATGAATATGCTAACATCGGCGACATTTATTTCTTAAAATTAGCGCAATATAAATATGCACTCAAAAATTATTTTTCCATAATGTAACTTTATATACGCAATATGGACATGTTAAAATGAAATGATGATATTTCTCATTGTTCTTTTTTGTTATTTTTTGTTGTGATACACAAAATAATTGTATGTTATTTTTAGGTTTCAGTTTTTAAGTTTTTATTTATTTTTTTTTTTCCATAATGTAACTTTATACACGCAATATGGACATGTTGAAATGAAATGATGATATTTCTCACTTTTATTTCTTGTTATTTTTTGTTGTGATACACAAAATAATTGTATGTTATTTTTTAAGTTTAAAACTACTATTATGTAATGATATTACTTTTCTTACTTTTGTACTCTATTATATGTTTATTTATAAAAGGCAGTATAGCCGTTTATGTATTTAAAATAAAAAAAAAAAAATAAAAAATAAAAAATTCTGAGTTATTTTTAGTCATTTTACATAATTTGATGCCCCATCCTATTATTCCACATTCCAAACGAGAGTGGCAGAAAGCAGAATGTACAGTCTTTAGATAGCTAGTTGACAAGATATTATATCACGACATTTTTTAAAGAAGTATAAATATAATGAGTTTTTGAGCTTTTTAGAGATTTCATCGATGTATAATGCCAGTGAAGTTTGTAGACAATTACGAACCAAAGATATTTAATTCTTTTAATTTAGGTTATATGCGGACAAATGCGGTGAGGAAAATTATTTCGATTTTAACGTAATTTTTTTATTTGTGAGACAGTTAGGATTTGTTCACGTGCGTTGTGCGCCCCGTGCGGAGGCAACTAATCGGAAGCAAACCTAAATAAACTTATTAATTTTATGAAATGTGTTATAAAATTCAATACATACTTTAGAAAATAATTATGTTCAAATGTGAATCATAGAAAACTTAATTATTTTATTGTACTTTTTTTACGTAGGTAATCTTTATTTGCTTTTTGGCTTCTGTTATTGAGGGCATACATTAATTACGTGAGCAGTTTTTCTTCCAATCCAGACCACCCCCCTTGGTGAGATAAATTTGGGCTACTTCGTATATTCTTTTGAAATTTGGGAGGTGGAAATGGGTACCGCCGCCCCGGGAACCAATATTGGATAACCAACACCTCTGTTATAGGTCACCCCAGTGGTTCGCTACGTTTCGAGATTTAGCAGGGGTGCCCATGGGTGTTCATGGGGTGAGGTTTGTCTAGGTCTTGGAGACGGATGACCAATCCTCCACACAGCATCCCCAAAGATGATATAGGCCCTAATGGAAATTATTTTCCTCAGGGCCTCCTGTATGGAGCTCATGTAAACAAAAAAAAAATAACGTGAGATTTTGCTGGACCCCCCCCCCCCCCCCCTTTTTAGATCTCACATAATTAATGTATGCCCCCTTAGCAATGTGGACTATTATGAGCAATGTGGACTATTTTGAAAAATCTGGACTATTATGAGCAATATGGACTATTATGAGCAATGAGGACTATTATGAGCAATGTCGACTATTATGAGCAATGAGGACTAGACGTGGGCAAAATGATTCCCAGGAGTGAATAGATCCCGTCTAATTCCCCCGGCCTTTTGAATTGATTCCTTCTATTCATTCCTTTACTTCAATTAATTCCAAAAAAAAAAAAAAAAAAAAAAAAAAAAAAAAAAAAAAAAAAAAAAAAAAAAAAAAAAAAAAAAAAAACGCTAGAGTGAATGGGGAGACTACGAAACACCGCAGCACCGCACAAAGAGGAGACTGATAGGCTACCCAAGCACCGCACAAAGAGGAGACCGATTATTCTATCTCACTACCTCGCAGGCTAAAACCTATAGATTAATAAGTTTGTCTCTTTTTAGTGTCGCTTTTTCGTTTCATTTCAAATCACAATAAGTGGGGAGGCTACGAAGCACCACACAAAGAGAGGACCGATTATTCTTTCTCATTATCTCGCAGGCTAAATCCTATACTTAGATGTATATGTTTGTCTTTTTTTAGTATCGTTATTTTTCGTATGTAAAATGTATTTATAGCTAGCAATTAAAACTTTAAATTAAACAGTTTTTTGTTTCACCCCTAAAGATTTGCTTATTTTATTTATTAAACTTAAAAGTATTTTATGACAGCTGACAACAGCTGATCGGCCCTATAATATATGCAAATTTACATATTACATCTACCCAAGATCCACGTCTAAAAGTAGGTAGGTATTTGTATTCCAATATCTTTCATACGTGCCAAAAAAACGATTACAAGTGCACTATTTTGCTTCTCAATTTTCTAGCCGATGCGATGCCGCGATGTTCGGATTCAATGTCGAAAGTTTTCGGCTAACTATGTAATGAAATTGAAGGCTTGGCCCGCCGAGGAATTGGTAAACCGCTGCGCTCGGACGGATTAAGGGCCGGCACTGAGCAATGAATTAGTCACTTTTGACTAGTGTCTTGTGTCTTACCCCGCAGAGACTCGCGAGGAGCTGCGTTTCGGATACACTCGAGCCGAGATTGACGTGAATCGATGGCGATGTAAGACGATGACATCTGACGTCATTTCTAAGTCTGAGGTTAACTAGAGACAACAACGTCACAAGTGAAAAAGACTTTTAGTTTTAATTCGTGAATAAAGCGCTTCGGACAATTTCCGATAGCGACAGACTAGCTACGAGTACCTGGGACGCGGACGGGACGGGACGCGCGGGGACCTTAGGACAATCTCAGGACATTGACTACGACAAATGATTAATTCCTTGCGTGAAAGGGACGCTCGGACAATTCGGCTGAATCGCGGCCGCGTTTTGTTTGATCTACGGGTTTTTAGAACGGCGGCCGGCGATAGCGGGATACGAGTCGTTCACAATACCGTCGACAACTTCACGGCGCGCCGCCCATTGAATAATATTTAAATACGGTATTTAATATATTTTAAAAATACCGATGAAACATTATAATATTTAAATCGTTTACGGCACACATTATTCATTGAAATAATTTAACAGTAAAATAAATGGAAATGCCGTTAAAAATCGTACGATACAAGGCCAAAGGTAAGGAATGAAGAATCAATTCCTTTTGAAATTGAGAATTAGATCAAGTGTGTCACAAGATTGAATTTATTCATTTAATTCGGTCATTCAATTTTGCCCATGTCTAATGAGGACTACTATGAGCAATATGGACTATTATGAGCAATGAGGACTACTATGAGCAATGTGGACTATTATGAGCAACGTGGGCTATTGTGAGCAATGTGAACCCTACCGATAGCAAATGCATCAGCAAGGATTAGATTTTTTTGTTTAAACAGGCAGTCGAAATACACAAATACACAACAATTTGGGAGGCGGGTATGGGTACCGCCGCCCCGGGAACCATTTATTGGACAACCAACACCTCTGCCACAGGTCACCCAAGTGGTTCGCTGCGTTTGGTGACTTAGCAGGGGTGCCCGGGTTCAAGGGATGAGGTTTGTCTAGGTCTTGGTGGCGGATACGTTTGATTACGGATTGGAGGAGACTGATTGAGGGAGACCTTTTGACCTCTCCAGCCGGATTCTCCCGACCCTTCGCCTTGCACCGCAGTATGAGGAATAGATTCACACGTCCGTCTCTCCTGGCCACACTGACCCCCAGATTCCTACCCACCCCTCATACCTTTTTTCTTTCTCATATCTTCTTCTCCTTCCTTTCCCTTAAAAACCCTCCACACAGCATCCTCAAAGATGATATAGGCCCCTAGGGAAATTTTTTTCCTCGGTGCCTCCTGTTTGGAGCCAATGTAAAAAAAATATACATATATATAAAATATATATGATATAAAAAATATATATATAAAAGTTCTTCAAAACATTTTTTGTGTTCGTTTTTAAATATAATTTTGTGAGAACTGTCATTTTCCCATTTCCTCCCTCTTAAAGTTTTACATAAAGGTAGGTACCGACATACATTGTTTTTTTTGACATTTCCAACATATCTAAAAAAAAAACAAATTTACGCCAGATTAAATCACCAATCCAGTACTTAAATAGGTAGATATCGTTACTCTGCCAATTAACGTCTGACCATTTTACCCACCTACGTATTTAATTTAGCTACTTCACACATTGCTAATTATAATGGGTTTAGGTCAGTAATACCGAACTTGCTCCGTTGAACGCTGGCTCTTCTAGTATTATTTCGGTTTTGTAGTGTAAGATATGCCAGTTTTTGTGAAAAAAGTGTTAATTATTTATTAATTAACTATTAAAGAGTGTTAATTAATTACGTGAAATGTGGTGAAAAGTGTTGTTCATCAGTTCTACGTGGTCCCGTGTTTACTATATGTTTAATCAATTTTGTAGGTATTATGTTTTCTTTCGTAATCCGTGTTTAACTTTTAGATTCGAATATTAAGCGTGGTGTTTTTTTCTTTCTAATATCGTTTAGATCATATTTCTCAACCTGAAAGTAAAGTGAACAAATTAGCCTGAGGAGCTAACCATAGAAATATAACCTTATTTTTACCTACCTTAAAGATAATCACACGTCTTATAGACGTACTGAAGTTTAAAAGTGAATATTTGACATATTAACATAATGTTAAATTAGTTTAGGGATTTATACTTTAAATAAAAACAAAAAATATATAAAAATGTATCGTAATTAAAAAAATACCAAATTCTATAAATCTTTTACAAGTCAACTAAAAAAACCTTTTTTAAATGAAAAATAGTGTTTCATTTTATGTCAAAATCGTAATCCTTTTTTTAAGTGTTATGAAAGTTTAAATGTTAATCAGTCGTTATACATAATTTTATTTTTTTTAAATTATTATTTCGCTAAATCACATTTGTACGAACAAGTCTGAAAGTTACACAAAAGGTAATCATACGTCTTTCGGACGTGCAGTGTATGTATTTCTCCATAAGTATTGTATTTGTGGTGACAGAAACGCCCCGCGCAAGCTCTGCTCGGCAATTGAGCTAACTGAGATAGGCAGCGCGCTACGTTGCGAAATAAAAAAGACAGCAATTCTTGTGGATCGCTTACGTCTCTAAGACGTGGATTATCTTTCAAGGGTTAAGTAAAATATGTGCTTAGGGGCAACATTAATTACGCGAGCTCAAAAGGGGGGGGGGGGGGGGTGGGAGGGGATTCAGCAAAATCTCACGTTACTTTAAAAGAATAAGCCCAAATTTATGTCACCAAGGGGGGGGGGGAGGGGACTAGATACTAGGTACGTAAAGATATATTTGATCTAATGTTTCTGCCTGTCCTTGGGAAGAAATGGGGTGAGAGTTAAAATTTGCAATAGCTGCTATACTTTGAAATTGATAACATAACAACAATTTAAGAATTATGTTCTTTTTTATTTTATTTAGAGGTTATTGCCCTTTTGGGCTTTTTAAAGAAATAGTATTTTGAGATTTGTCATTATAGATATATGTAAATAAATTTGTTACCATGACATCTACCCGTACAAAGGCTTCATAAAATCAAAAGGTTAAAAACCAATTTATTATAATTTTCCAAGGAAATTATATCTTATATCCCACGCGAAAACTTTTTCTTGATTGTTATTAAAATAAAACCATTAAAATAATTTGGAAGTCTAGAACGAAACGATATATAGCTCCATATTTATTTTATTAAAGAAGAAGATAACAATAATACTCTAAACGAAAATATGAAAGAGAACAAGACACAGAAAACAGAAAAAAGACAATGGTCGCGACTGGGACTTATATAATTATAATATAATTATATAAAAGTGCAAGATAAAACCAGCCAAATAGAAGAATGTGCCAGAAGTTCTGCAGTAAGTAATTTCTCTCCTTTCCTTATGTGCATATTTTCTATTTTTTAATGTAGCTATATCTTTGTGGTTATCATTATAGATAAATGAAACGATGTTACTTTGTTTGAACAACTTGTATATTTTCGTTATTTATTTTTGGGGTGTTATGCCGTGTTGCGCTACCTCCTTCTTTAGCCAACGTTTCGGACATCGTTGCAGTGTCCATCATCAGGCCAGATCTGCCGGAACTGCCCTGATGATGTAAACAAATTAGCAAAAAGTTCTAAAAAACTAAAGTTCAGAAAGGAAATTATTATTAGACATTGGGACATTTACTAAGCGGTGTATCATGGAATGGAAGACGAAGTGTTTTTGTGAGACAGGGTGGTTGGAGGTCTTATGAATTACTGTATCTCTAGCAACGCCTCCACCCCTACCACAATACTTAGTGATAATACATTGTTCCCACCCACTATTTTGTAATTGTCAAATCAGTATGCGTTTGCCCTGAGGAAGGAACGGTCGTTCTGAAACCGGTCGGCTTTAAACAAATATACAAGTGGTTCAAACAAAGTATTAACATTACATCATTTGCATATTTTCGACTTGTGCAATTTCAAAGGTCCTTCGATGTTCAAAATTAACATAAAACACACATCAGATCGTATGCCTATCATCTGCCTATCCTAGGGATGAAATGGGATGAGAGTTAACATTTGTAAGAGCTGCAATGCTTTGTATCGATAAATAAAAACCGATGTAAGAATGCTTTTTTTTAAGTTTAGATGTTATTATTATCTATCTTCTATCTATCTATATATCTACCGATCTATCTATCTATCTTCTATCTTCTATCTTCTATCTTCTATCTTCTATCTTCTATCTTCTATCTTCTATCTTCTATCTTCTATCTTCTATCTTCTATCTTCTATCTTCTATCTTCTATCTTCTATCTTCTATCTTCTATCTTCTATCTTCTATCTTCTATCTTCTATCTTCTATCTTCTATCTTCTATCTTCTATCTTCTATCTTCTATCTTCTATCTTCTATCTTCTATCTTCTATCTTCTATCTTCTATCTTCCATCTTCCATCTTCCATCTTCCATCTTCCATCTTCCATCTTCCATCTTCTATCTTCTATCTTCTATCTTCTATCTTCTATCTTCTATCTTCTATCTTCTATCTTCTATCTTCTATCTTCTATCTTCTATCTTCTATCTTCTATCTTCTATCTTCTATCTTCTATCTTCTATCTTCTATCTTCTATCTTCTATCTTCTATCTTCTATCTTCTATCTTCTATCTTCTATCTTCTATCTTCTATCTTCTATCTTCTATCTTCTATCTTCTATCTTCTATCTTCTATCTTCTATCTTCTATCTTCTATCTTCTATCTTCTATCTTCTATCTTCTATCTTCTATCTTCTATCTTCTATCTTCTATCTTCTATCTTCTATCTTCTATCTTCTATCTTCTATCTTCTGTCTTCTCTATCTTCTATCTTCTATCTTCTATCTTCTGTCTTCTGTCTTCTGTCTTCTGTCTTCTGTCTTCTGTCTTCTGTCTTCTGTCTTCTGTCTTCTGTCTTCTGTCTTCTGTCTTCTGTCTTCTGTCTTCTGTCTTCTGTCTTCTGTCTTCTGTCTTCTGTCTTCTGTCTTCTGTCTTCTGTCTTCTGTCTTCTGTCTTCTGTCTTCTGTCTTCTGTCTTCTGTCTTCTGTCTTCTGTCTTCTGTCTTCTGTCTTCTGTCTTCTGTCTTCTGTCTTCTGTCTTCTGTCTTCTGTCTTCTGTCTTCTGTCTTCTGTCTTCTGTCTTCTGTCTTCTGTCTTCTGTCTTCTGTCTTCTGTCTTCTGTCTTCTGTCTTCTGTCTTCTGTCTTCTGTCTTCTGTCTTCTGTCTTCTGTCTTCTGTCTTCTGTCTTCTGTCTTCTGTCTTCTGTCTTCTATCTTCTATCTTCTATCTTCTGTCTTCTGTCTTCTGTCTTCTATCTTCTATCTTCTGTCTTCTGTCTTCTATCTTCTATCTTCTATCTTCTATCTTCTATCTTCTATCTTCTATCTTCTATCTTCCATATAAATAAAAGTGAATCGCCGAAATGTATGGACTGCAACAAATTGGATATTATTTTTTTTGTATTCGTTATAATCATTACAACGTTTGTTCAAAACTACTGGTGAGCTCTGACATTATGAAATTTGTTTAAAAAAATTGCAATAGGTGGCACGCAAGCTGTTTGAAAACTGAACTGGGAGAGGGGAACTTGGGAGGGGGGAGGGGAACTAGGGAAGGGGTTCGCTGGACGGGGGGAGGGGGGAGGGAAGGTGGAGAAGGCGGAGTGCGAAGGGGACGCGTGAGAGGAAGGGGAGCCGGAAGGGGAACAGACAATGGGAAAGGACAAGCAGGGAGTGAACGGAATTTCTTTATTAAATGGCATAGCAACGCATGCCGGATACCGGCTAGTGAATAAATAATCATGTATACCTACTGTTTTAAACTTGTTAAAATTGGCGGCAGCTATCATCGGCCCTCGGCACCCACTGAAAAATAATTGAAAATCAATAGAAAATTACACAAATTTGTCAGCGGATTCCGTATGTGATCTACAAAAGTTACAAAATCACTCCACTGTGCGATAAAAACAAAAGAGGTCTTTGAAATTTTTTTCACGCTTCACAAAGTGCTGCAAATACTATTAAATTTCTTGCTGTAAAGAGACTTGAATCCATTAAAAATATTTTCAAATTTTCGCTGTCTTTAAAATTGGTTTTACTACCCGGCTTCGAGTTTTTAATAATATTTTTTCTAATCATATTGATAAACTTTAATGGATTGACTGAGGCATAACGAAGACCAAGATGAGACTCGTCCATATTTTCATATTTCCAAACGGTGTAGAAACATGGCCACTTAGGCTACGTCCGCACAGACAGGCGGCTTGCTTGGCGCCTAGAGCCTAAAGGCTTGCATTCTGGCTTAATTACTTGCTAGGATACACAGTGGCCGTACTGTGAAGGTTGTTTGCGTGGTGGGTCGCTAGGTGCCTTGGTCATTTGCTTGTCGGCACGTTAACGAGATTTCACTTTCAAAAATAACTCTGAAACTGCTACTTACAGAAAATTCATCTTTAAAATATACCATTATTTCACGGCCTTATCCATCATGTTGGGTTCATGACATAAATAAGTCACGGTCAAGTCATGGGGAATTTAATATTCTGCGTAATTTTGACGAAAAATTTTACGAATATTGGCGTATGTTCAGAGAAACATTTGGTCAACTTCTCAGTAACTATTTGGATACTCATCTTATAAAAAGCATATTTTTCTACTTCTATTGCTGCCTCTTCCCATAGTTTCTTTATTTTTTACTTACTGTTTCATAACGCTGATGAATTTCATTCGTTTTGTGCTCCGATTATCATACGGGATCGGAGGAATCCAGATTTTTGGAATTCCGCACAATAAGGGTGCCTAACTACACCATAGACAGGTGTCAAGTACCGCTTTATCGTCAGTCCGTTAGTCCGTTGCTAAACACCATCGTATCGTGACACTTCGCTTAAGCCGAGGTGTTATTTATCCTATCGTTATATAAAGTGTAAATCATATCGTATTATATCGTATGCTTTGTGTGAACTTCTTACGTAAATCGATTCGTGACTCAAACCTTATCGTAGAATAATAATCGAATAGAAAAATCTTATCGAGCGCGTATGGACACATCTGTGACTGTCACCAAACGGAAACCAAGCCAGAAGACACAACAGCAGTGAGTACCTCTTAATTGTGATTTACCTATCTTGTTTGGTGGTTGGGCATAACCATAGATATTCAAATACAGAACAGATATGCTTTGGTGTCCGCGCAACTGTCGCCGGACTACGCGCTAATTAGCGTAGTTTTCATACAAAAAGAATTTGTTCACTTCGTTGATTTTTTGAAAATGTGCATTAATATTGGTTAACAATATATTTTGAATAAGGAAAGAATTCGTTCATTTAGTTTAACGTTCGTTTGGTTTATTCGTTAATTATTTGTTCTTTTAGTTTATTTGTTAATTGGTAAATAATATCGGCGACACCCGGAAGCGCAGACTCACATAGTAAAAACAGCAGATAGCACATCTACTTATATATCAATATCTTTGGGCATAACTCATATCGAAATCCATAAGCGTCTTAGCAAAGAGTAGCCGCAAAGTTATTCTAAAACCCTCGTGCATCGTGCACGATTCACTTACAACTGCATTTTTATGGAGTTCGTTAGCTAGATTCCACAGAAGTTCTCTTTTAAAAACGGATGCAATTAATATTTCATCTTTTTTTTTTTAAATCAACACGTTTGTTTACTTCGATACCTGCTAAGCGACTATCTAGGCGCCAAGCGCGCAGTGCGGCCGGTCGCGAAAATTCTAGAACGTTCGTTTTACTAAGCTACTCGCTAGATGGTAGACGCCCGTACGTGCGGACGTAGCTTTAGAGCCAGCGAAAGAAAGCGAATAGACGCCCTCAAAGTGTGGTGTTGGAAAAAAATGGGCAAGATACCATGGACAGCCAGTCGGGCAAATGTGTCCATTTTGGAAATGCTAGGCATTCACAATAAGCCCTCTATCTGCCTACGACGTACTTTAAGATACCTTGGACATGTTGCTCGCCTAATTGAGGAATTCAACTTGGAGAAACTCAGAGTTACTGGCAAGGTGTTTGGCAGAAGAAGCAGAGAAAGGTCACCGATGCACTGAAGTGACCAAGTGTCACTGGCGTCCAGTATTAGGGTGTTCTTTGCTCTCCACGCAGCGCAGAATCGTGAGGAGTAGAGGAGACTTGTCACCATGGATTTTAGGCAGGGGTCACGATCCTCAGCAATGAGGAACCTACACTATACCTACAAATATATTCAGAATCTTAACTACGTAAGTAAAGAAGCCGTGTATACAAATTGTGACTAGCGACCCGTGTATTGGACGGACCTACTGTCGAATTTGCTCTATCAAAGAAAAGAAGAAGAAGAAAACTAATGTGGGAATATTAACGACGTAAGTGAAGAAAGCGCGTAAACAAATTAGCAGGCCTGGAGATTCGACTTTTCCGCCGGCTTCATTTTAATTAATTCTGAAGAACGTGTTACTAATATTTAAGATGTTTCTAAATGAATACCTCCCGAAGTTATTAATTCATCGTCTAGAAAAATAAAATCTGGTGCTCACCGCTAACTTTAATTGTACAACGTATTACAGTTTTTTAAAGGCGTTGTACGTTAAAAAAATGAGGCAACGTACTGTTTTTATTAATCTAAAATATAAATAACTCGCATCCCTCGTGAAGCATGGAAATAAAAATGATAATTCACTTACGAATTCGCCGAAATAAATTAAAGGTAAGCCTCGGGTAAACCCCCGATAAACGTGGTCTCGCCTTAAGAAGAATCGTATTGAATCTTATTGAACAGCATATGCATAATTTCATGATGCCAGAACCCACTATTATGTATAGAAACCATCGCAGGCATGCGCAAATCAAATCTCCAGAGTTTCATCGCCATCAATGGTTATCAACGCCTAATTTCATGATGCCAGATCTTATTGCTGTATATAGAAACCATCGGGGGCATGCTCACATCAAATCCCCAAAGTGTCATCGCAATCGGATGAATGTTTTAGCAACGCATAGGTATGTATCTCATATACTCACGTATACACTCATACACATACCCAGAAGTAAGCATATTTTGATTTATACATAGATATATATCGTCGCATTAATTCGTAGAATGCTTAACCACCAAATGTCAAATTTTACAGGAGGCACAAAAACCTCGCAGTGAAAAAAAATGAAAGACGGGTCGTTGTTTTTATTTATGTTCCGAACATATAAATATATTTCGAAATTTATTTTCAATCATTTAACTTTTGTAAGTTAAGGCTTTCTATTTCAAATCAGAGTTTGGAAGTTTACATAAAAACCAAGAATGGAGATACGTGTTTTACAAAGATACCTACGTACTTTTCTGCGAACAGTTTTATGAACAACTAGCTGAAGACTTGGGAGATAGGAATTTTATATTAAAAAAATAAAACACAACAATACAGAACTGCGATATTTATTTTATGAATTACTCGGTAACATCCTAATTGACTTTTATATTTAATCTCAGTATGTAAGAATAACAGATTAAAAATAATAGTACTTAGTGCACAAAGCATAACAGCACAATACTAATACTACGAATAATTTTAAAGTTAAATAATATGTATGAAAGTATGAAAGTATGAAAAAATTCAAAGTATGAAAGGGGATGAGGTTTATAAATATTTAGGATACCCGCAATCGAATAGATTAGATCACACCAGTATTAAAAATGATATTAGGATTAAATTTCAAACTAGGATCAGAAAAATTTTAAAATGCAATCTATCTGCTAAAAATTTAGTAAAAGCAATAAATACTTGGGCAATACCTCTACTAACGTACTCATTTGGCATAATTAAATGGTCCAATACAGATTTAGATAGTTTAGAACGATTGATTAGAACTACGTTAACAAAATTTAATTGCCATCATCCAAATTCAGCTATAGAACGAATTAATTTACCTAGAAATTTAGGAGGTAGAGGTGTAGTCAAAATTACATCTTTGAAACACAATCAGGTAGAAATGCTTAGAAATTTTTTCCATAGGAAAGCTAATAGCTCAGAAATGCACAAAATAATTTGCAAGGCAGATAGAAATATTACACCTTTAAATTTATATGACGAGAATGCCAACATTCTTATAAATACTAACCAGGAATTATTAGATTCCTGGTCAAATAAAATTATTCACGCAAAACACTTCAATTATCTCAACCAAACGTATGTTGACAAACTTTCGTCAAACAAATGGTTGAGTATTGGAGAGTTGAGCGCAGAAATAGAAGGATTTATGCTTGCCATTCAAGATAGAGTCATTAATACTAAAAATTATAGAAAGCATATAATCAAAGATATAAATCAAATTGATGATTTATGTAGAAAATGTTTGGCTTTTCCCGAAACTATAGAACATATTATATCGGGATGTTCTATATTAGCGCCTTCCGAGTATACATTTAGGCACAATCAGGTTTTAAAAATAATTCACCAAAGTTTGGTAATTAAACATAACTTGATTGATTGCCGTAATGTAGTACCTTATTATGAATATGAACCAAATTCATTTATAGAAAATGAATTTTATAAAATATATTATGATAAAACTATACTAACAGACAGAACAATTAGTCATAATAGACCTGATATAGTTTTACATGACAAAATTAAAAAAATAACTTATATCATTGATGTAGCTATTCCAAATTCCTGTAATATTCAAAAAACTATTTCTGAAAAAATAAGAAAATACACAGATTTAGGAAATGAGATTAAAAGAATTTGGCATTCTCGGACTATAAAAATATTGCCATTTGTTATTTCGGCCACTGGCATAATACCTAGGAATCTGATTCAAAATTTAAGCATATTAGATTTGTCAAAGAATTTGTATATAAAAATGCAAAAATCAGTCATTTTAAATACACGTAGGATTACAAAGGATTTTTTAAATATTTATATTGAGGGATCGGTAGGATTTATAGGTTCAATTAGAAATGCCACAGAGCCGTACCCTCTGATATGAAAATATCTGGAGTCGGTGAATTATATTCCCATTTGGTCTCTAGTAGGTTGACATGTTGTTCTTGTATTTATAATACTTATATAGTGCAATTGCATAGCGTGGGTTGACTAGATGATCATTTGGGGAAGTGTGTGAAAGGGTTTAGTTTTTCCTTCTTTTTTCCTTTTTTTTTTTTGGGGAAAATTTAACCCGGACATTTAAATCTGCTGCATAAAAACCTGAAATGGTAAATAAAATAAAGTATGCGGAGTTAGGAGTTTCGAAGTATTCGCGAGTAAAAATGGCACCATGGTGTTTACGCAGTTTCCTAATTTGTGTTTATCTAAAAAGATAATTTTTTTTTTAATTTGCGAGTTTTACTAGTCGATGCGGGACTAATTTTAACACCAGATGGCATTAAAAACGTATTTTCGAAAAATTTGGAGTTACGCAGTGTACGAATTAATGCGACGATATATAGATAACAAAAGCTTGAAGAAAAAAATATTGTGGCCGAAATTCAGTTATCATCGAATTAAAAATATGTGAAACATTATAGTATTATGAATTATACGTTTTCGTAAATTTATTCTGTTTGAAAAGTCTGAAATTCCATACGAATTCTTGACTGAGCAATTTGGCAGCATATCGCACATAAATATATCCAACCCAAACACGCCCTTGGGACAGTTAAAAGGGAATAATAATAAAAGGTTCGGTTCGTGTTAATTATAGAATGAGATTTATATCCTTCAATAGGCTATAAAATAAACCTCAATATATTATTTTACTATGCCAGCTAAATTCATCCCAAGTCTATCGTAAAATAAATAAATTCCTATCAAAAATCGAAAATCGATAATTTGTGGATGGTGAAATATTATTCTCTTCAAATACTGTATTTGGCATTTTATACAATACTTTCTTTAAAATATAACAAAATAAGTTAATTAATATGGAAGATCTACAGTCTCTCGTGTCTAGGATGAACTATATAAGTGTGTACGAAGAATGAGTTAAGAGGGCATTACCAGAGAAAACCAGAAATATGTCATTTTCAAATCAGATTTTAGACGTATTGACTCTTTTCCACAAAAAGTTATAAATGGATTTCGAAAGATTGTTCTTTTATCTAGCATTCGCATGTAATAAATTTTTAAATTTTAGTATAATAAGGTTATTCCACGGGTCGTTGGCAAATTTGTTAAATTTTCAAAAAAGATTTTGTATTATACCACACCCATTTCAAATAATATAATCATGCAGTAAAATAAATCAATACATTATCTAGCAAACGCATGTTTTAGAATTTTAATTTTAGTTTCAATAAAATCATTAAAAAATATGTACGTACATGTGTTTCTTGACGAAAATTGGTCCATTTGTGTATTTATTTGCGCACTTACAAACTAATATATTTCAGATTTTTTTAACATTCTTATCAAATTTAGACATTATTGAAAAATGATAAATACTTATGATCAAAAAATAAATACAAAAAGTACATTATTTTAATAGTTTTATCATCACGCCTTTCAGCATTTTTGGATGAAGGTATAAATTAAAGCTAATTTGGATTGAAATAAATTCGATATTGAGATATAATTTAAAAAGCTGGTACGGATAATAATTAATCTTTCTCATTGTAACCGCCCTGCACGATCGCAAGAACAACTTTCGACGAAATGTGGATTTTCGTCCGCTGGCTGGTTAAACGCTCTTAATGGTAAATGTAAGTCTAAAGTCATGGTATTTGAAAGAGAGCGTATGAAAACAATGTGCAACATAGTTGTGAATGATGAGTATTTAGAGCAAGTGGATGAGTTTGTGTACTTGGGAAGTATGTTTACGAGACATGGGAAGGCTGATAGAGATATAGAAAGAAGGATAAATGCAGGCAACTCTATTAAAGGAGGACTGAACGCTGTTGGCGCCAACAAAAAAATGTCTAAAGAAGCGAAGTTAGCCGTCCATAGTGGAATGCTGGTACCTACCCTGATGGCAGTGAAGTATGGAACTGGCAGAGGAAGGATTAAAGTAGACTGAATGCTGTAGAAATGAGATACCTGAGGCGTATGTGTGGTTAAATCATGTATGATCGTGTGAGAAATGTGGAGATCCGCAAAGAAAGCAAGGCTGATGTAAGCGTAATAAGTAAGATCAAGAAAGGAACGCTCCGATGGTTTGGGCATGTAGAGCGTGAATGTAGAGCATGAATAAGACAAAGAGTTTTGATTGAACGGGGAAAGGAGTGTAAGGAGAATACATGACGCAAATGTGAATGGTAAAAGAAGTCGGGGACGTCCGAGAAAGACGTGGCAAAGACCAAGTGAATCAAGTGACCAAGTGAATCAGATACTTGAGTCGGGCCATGTCAAGAGTGATAATAACAGAAGAGTCGGTATGAGACGATATATTAATGTGAATGAGGCAAAGAGACCTAGTCGTTTGGCGGTCCGTCCTCTCTGCGTACCCCTGCGGGAAACGGCGCGATGATTAATTAATTACTACACGAAAATCTAATAAATTACATTAATTTTTTATCAGAAGGGTAAATATCGCATATTCATAATATTATAAATTTTATCTGAACGCCATTCAGGGGTACAATTTAAATTACAAGAAATTTCGTCATCCATATGTTCACATCAAATAAAGTCTTCTACAAATCAAATAAAATGTGGTATGGTTAAACACAAAAATTGGCGCCAGGCTACGTTTTAGCCGCAAGGCCACACAAATTTAGCAATCTTGAAATTTACACTTTGAATAATTTATACAAAGCGAGCTTTTACCACCGATCTTCTAAAAGACAAAGAGTTTTGAGTAAATAGTTTATTTGAAGAAATCAATAATTGATTAGAGATGAAAGACGATGAATGACATATATATCAATTTTAAATCTATTTACGGGTTTGTCGGTTTTCTTTAATATATTTTTTTGCATTGATGTGATATGTTTGTTTAAGGCCCGGCTTCCCGATTTCTACCGATTCATATTTTCCTTCAACACTTTCAGGCTTACTAAAAACAAAAAATACTTCACGTCCGTAAAACTGTGTTGTTGTAACAACATAAATAAAGCCCGTACACACTCGAATTCGATCTGTTACTAATAATCTCACCTCCGCCGCCATGCTCTAAAAACGGATCGTATGTCTAACTATTCTTTCCCCAATTGAAGTTGTGCAAAGGCTAATAATTAAAATCATATTAAATAAACTTTTTGACTACCCAACGGATCAATTATTTAAAGAATTCCAAGTACCTTCATTCGAAGATCTGTACAATAGAAATGCATTGATTCAAATTATAAAAGAAAAAGAAAAGTATCAATTTATAACTGAAAACCGTACTAGACATAAATATATTTTTTCATGCCCAAAATGAAACACTTCCTTCGCACAAAAAATGTATTTTAGAGCTGGCAACGTTGTATTTGGTTATAGTGTGCATGTTTAAATTGTTGTTTTCACTCGTATTCGGAAAGTGACGTCGGTCAGTGTGCCTGCGCATTTGTTTTTCGCGCTTAAACCAAAGACGTTACATACTTTAGACGCGGGGTAGAAATCTCAAAATGGGAAGCCAACAACAAGACAATTGTAGAGTACTCGATTTCTTGTACTTTAGTACTAAACTGTCAGGCGTCGAGTAAGGTCGTGTCCTACTAGTAAGTAAATTTCATTAAAAAGCGCCAAAATTCCCTCCTGTGTGATGAGAAAATGTTTCCATTACACGGTAAGTCGTAAAAGCGAAGGAATAACATTTCATTTGTAAATACATGCAAATTACTTATTATTATCGATTATAAAAATAATACAATTGCTTTCCGCCCGAAGATTTTATGCGTCATTAGAGAACTCAATGCCTACTAAAGTACAGGTCTGGATGCGCAACAGCCAAATTACAAAGTCGATGCCATGCCTCGCTCAGTAAAATTTACTTTTTATAATAATAATCTAATGATTCTTTATTTACTTGCCTGCGATAAAACAACATACAAATCAGCAGAAACAACAAATACAATAACAATCAACGCCATTTGCAAACTATCGTTGTTCATTATAGCTATTTGACACCTCAAAATTCGACTGGTGCCCAGGCCTAGTCGGCCTTAAGACAGTATTCGACGGAACTTTTGAATTTTGAATACGAAAATGCCACCCGCGTTCTATCTTTTGTTTCGTCCATATGCACATATTCTTTTAAGCGTCTATCTTTATCATACACGAATAACTTTTGAATTAAGAAATTATTGAAATCGCTGAAAACAGAAGAGTTTTGATAAATTGCCACATTATGTCTTGAGTTTGTGAGACTATGGCAAGTCTATTTACATATATAACGTCATTGGCTTAAACGACATTAATCGCGAAAAAAATTGACTCCTGGGGATGTGTATTGTGATTTGACTTATATGTGATTGTGATTTCTATTATAATGACCAATTCACTCTTATATTCAAATAATTAATATATTTACTGTTATTTGTGTGGTTTTTCATCAGTTTTAGTCAAGTTATTGCACAATAATCGCATTTTGAAGGTTGAACTGTCAGAAAATGGTTTTATAGGTTACATAAATAATCAATTTTTGATTTTAGAGCCTTTATTTTATGAGAATTTTTTTTTAAAGTGATATCTTTTTATATAAATTAAATATCTAATACATATGTTTGGTGACCGGACAACTCAGGATGAAACCAACTCAGAAGCACCTCAGAAAGGTCATTAAGAATGATGATAAAAAAATAATAAAAAAATGGTTAAGGCTCCGCAACCGGGCCCGAAAAGAAGAAGATGGAGAGATACGAAATTACGAATGTTAGAGAGCGCTAACATTTACAGCGACAAAATCGATGCAAAAGTTGCGAAAATGTTTAATAAAACACGACTCGTTTAAAATAGAGCAAAAATCTCGCAGACATTGTCTTAAACAGCATTTAAAGAAACACTGTGATTTTTTTCATACATATAACTTGTAAAATAGCTGAAGAAAACTTGTTTATAATAATTTTTGGAGCATACTTTGCGATTTTTTTCTATCGAGGGAATTTTTATATAATTTGCGTTTCGTCGCGACGAATGTCTAGATATTATCTTTAAAAATAACATATATTTTTTAGGAGCTTAAAAACTTCAAATATTTAAAGGAGGTTTGCAAAAAATCAGTAGAAATTCGGGTAGCGGCGTCTTAAGATGTGCAAGTAACGCTTTAAAATTTCAGTTTTTTTATTGTTAATTTTTTGGGATTAAAACCAAACTTCCAATTTTTTTAAATCTTTTTATTGCATGAAAGAGAAAAAGGTCCATTGACAGTTTTCTTCCAAATTCTGTGTTTTTTAAATAAAATGACTGTTTTTTTTTTTAAAATTTGGTTTTTTTTACATTTCTGCACATTTTGGTTACAAATATTTGTAGTAAGCTTTTTCTTTCAACATTTTGTTTGAAGCTGAAATATGGCAATTTTTAAAGGCTTTAAGTTTATTTCAAGCAGACCCGGCCACACGTTGCTGTGGCTAACGAAACCTTTATAACCAACGCCATCTGTTAAATCAAATCCACACCGCCCGTTTGTCAGCCCATTGCCCGCTGCCCGCTACCCGCTGCCCGAGACCCGCTGTCCGCTGCTCGCTGAACGCTGATCGTTGCCCGCTGCCCGCTGCCAATTTTAGATCCAAGCAGAGTTAAAATTATTTTGTTTTTTACTTCGATAAACGTCTTGTTTTAAAAATATTTTTATGTACTCCTTGTACTTTCTGGTTGTTCTCACATTTCAGACTTTGATGTGCCGAATTGAGAGTGAAGGCCGTGATGACTCCTTCGCTCAACACGTCAAAATATTGAAACATTTCTGTTATTACTGACCAAATTCATAATATTGTATATAATATATTCTGCTTCTTGTTACCAAGTGCTATTATTAACCAAGTATTATATTCTCTTATTTTAAGTATTTTTACCATTTTTTTCTGTTTTAGCGACTTAGTAATAAGCTTCAACTTTTGTGGCTGAAACTGAACTGTAAATATCAAATTCCCCATTTGGGGGGTGAGTTAGTCCTCGTCCTTGCATATACTGGCATTCATTTTTTCCTTCCTCACGAATCACTCTATCTGTTGGTGAAAACCGCATGAAAATCCGTTGCGTAGTTTAAGAGATCTAAGCGCACGTACAGCGTGAGCGACTTCATTTTATACTTAGGAATAATAATAGTAATAAAATAGTATAAAATATAAAATATATTATGATAAAACTATACTAACAGACTGAACAATTAGTAATAATAGACCTGATATAGTTTTTACATGACAAAATTAAAAAAATAACTTAAATCGTTGATGTAGCTATTCCAAATTCCTGTGATATTCAAAAATCTGTTTCTGAAAAAATACAGATTTAGGAAATGAGATAAAAAGAATTTGACATTCTCAGACTATAAAAATATTCACATTTGTTATTTCGGCTACTGGCCTTATACCTAGCTCTCTCATTCAAAATTTAGGCATATCAGATTTGTCAAAGAATTTATATATTAAAGTGCAAAAATCAATCATTTTAAATACATGTAGGATTACAAAAGATTTATTAAATATTTATACTGAGGGGTCAGTAGGAATTATAGGTCCAATTAGGAGTTCCACAGAGCCGAACCCTCTGATATGAAAATATCTGGAGTCGGTGAATTATTTTCCCATTTGGTCTCTTTGACATGTTGTTCGTGTAATATTTTGTGTTTATAATACTTATATAGTGCAAGTTCATAACGTTGATTGACTAGGTGACCATTTGTGGAAAAGTGCGTGAAAGGGTTAAGTTTTTCCTGTGGAAACGATTTAACCCGGACATAAAATCTGAAACGATACAAAAATCAAAAAGGTAATTTTATCTAGTTTTTAAATTGTTCTTGTTTTTACAACATCTTCAAAAAACGAAATATACAAAACGTTTAAAATACGCTGGGCAAATTCCAAAATTTGTTCAGAAATTATTAATAACAGATAAACTACCCCCTCTGACTATGTAAGCAGTGTACTCGTATATATCTTTCCGTAAACAATTTTTTTATTTTTTTTTATTAGTAATGTTTTCAATTACACGGTACACCAATTTGGGATTTTTTTATTAGATCTACATAGGAGGCCCTGAGGATAATAATTTCCCTCAGGGCCAATGTCATCTTTGGGGATGCTGTATGGAGAGTCTCTTTAGGAAAGGAAGTAGAGGAAGTTCAAGGAAGGGAAAGTGTATTAGAGGTGGGTGGAATCTGGGGGTCGGTGTGTCCAGGAGTGACGAACGTATGAATCCATCCCTCGCACTACGGTGCAAAGCGATGTTCCGTGAGGGTACGGCTGGAGAAGTCAAAGAGACTCCCTCAACCATTCTATTCGACCTGCCATGCAGCTGGTGGGCAGACGCATCCGCCGCCAAGACCCGGACAAACCTTACCCCATTAACCCGGGCATCTCGGCTAAGTGACCAAACACAGCGAACCACTCGGGGTGCCCTATGGCAGAGGTGTTCGTTATCCAATAAATGGTTCCCGGGCGGCGGTACTAATTTTGCGGTAACAATTTTAAAAAATATGTAAATTTTGATACAGTAATGTCACATTTTCGTTATATGTTTTTGGGGTGTTGTGCCGTGTTGCGCTACCTCCTTCTTTAGCCAACGTTTCGGACATCGTTGCAGTGTCCATCATCAGGGCAGATCCGGCAGATCCGGTAGATGTGCATCTACCGGATCTGCCGGATCTGCCCTGATGATGGACACTGCAACGATGTCCGAAACGTTGGCTAAAGAAGGAGGTAGCGCAACACGGCACAACACCCCAAAAACATATAACGAAAATGCTTCTGGCCGTGAAAATCTTAAAACTTACCCAATAATGTCACAATTTCTTTAAAAATTATTTATTTATTTTTATATGTGACGCCTCACAAGATCAGTTCCCCTACACAGTATGAAGACAGGGGAACTACCTATGTCGTCACCCGGTTTGGCAGCGTTGTGAGCCGGTGTTAGAAGAGATTTATTAACCACTCAGGTATTTTGCCATCGTGCAGGTTTTTTGTTCTTGAACTTTCTTAAAACTTTGTGTTATTTCCGATTCGCAAATAAAGCTCTATAAAAGAAATATTTCTGAACGTAGCCAAATACTAAAAAGTGTTTTGAAAGGTTATCAAATAAGCTTTCAAATTGTTATATTACAAATAAATATTAACATTTGTAAATCTTAAAATTTACAATGCAAACATAAAAAATTGTGAAAATGACTTACGTGATGTTTTTATGCGAAAACGGTACTAAAATCACGGATTATGTAAAAAAAAACACTTATTCTATCGTATAAATGTATATTATATAATAAATGTATATATATAATGTATGTTATCATATAACAATGAGCTCTATACCTTGTTTAAGGAGCTAAACGTCGCAAAATTTATAAAATTGGGAAGACTTCGGTGGCTGGGTCATGTGGAGAGAATGACCGAGCATCAAGCACCAAAGTCCCTGCTGAACTCAAGACCAATAGGGCGAAGGAGCCTGGGAAGGCCAAGACTAAGATGGAGCGACAACGTCCTCAAAGACATACCTATCTTGCATCTTGGAGCTTCCAAACTGGAGAGAGCTGGCACAAAACCGAGATGAGTGGAGGAAGACTCTTGAGGAGGCCAAGACCCACCAGGGGTTGTAGAGCCAATAGTGATAATGATGATGATAAATGTATAATAAACAATTTTGTCACCTCACTTCTTTACCATTTCATACAAGAATATTTAATAAAAAATTAACAATATCTCACGGCGCTAAAAATAAGTCTATTTATGTATTTTTATGGACAACTTTGAATAGAGATATGAAGCTTGATTTAAAGTGGATCTTCTACTCTTTGTTTTAGGGTTGTCACTAGAACAATAACGGGGTTATAATGATTTCTGTGGGAACACACGCATTAGCTTCAAAACAAGCTTATTGAACTTGACTGCTGTTGTTATATTGTCGTGTAAACAAGCTTAGGGGTCGGAGTGGTTAATGCGGCTCTTGAAGAGGCGCAGATTATACGAAGGAGGAAAAACAGACGCCGGTTGCTGGTTCCACATACAAGCCGACTTACATAAAAACGAGTTGAAGAAACGCTCCATTCTTATGAAGCCAAAATCAATTATGTTTTTCGCGTAAGTGCACCGTTACACCATTGATCGAATCAGCTATGTCTTTAGAGCAGGCTCCATTGTAATATCTGTAGAATAGACTCAGCCTGCCCACATTGCATCCGTGCATTAGATATGGTATCGGTGTGTTAACAGCGGCTATCAATCAGACGGACTACCACAGAATCAAGTTGGTTTATCAAGTATTTTGAGGCTCCAGCCCGGAGGTGGCTCTTAAATCCAATTGTTAGACGTTCTATAGACGGATGGGCCTGTTCTCTAATACATACCTGCGGCCGATCCATTCATGTTATTTTGACTCTTTTGTAGGGTAATAAATGAAAAGAAGTTATGTGTTATGTTGAACGGAATTCAGATGTATTTACAACTTCACATTTTATGATTTAATATACACGGCAATTATTTAAACTAAGTTTAACAAGAGTAAAAATTAAGAGATGCACGATTGCAGCCATCAAGACAAAAGCACCTTCAGGAATGATTTCCTAGAAAACGAATTTTGCTAAATCACCGGTACTGTCATTTGAGTCGTTCAATTTCTATATCCGCTATATCAACTTTCACTGATTCGGAGAAAACCGCAAAAAACTGTCACATCTCTAGCGTAAATAAAAAATTGCATTTTTTATTTTTATGTAATGAATTGGAGTAATATACATTCGAAAAGTGTTCCATTTTCAACGTATGTCTAGAAATATTTATGTAATTTGTATGACGACCTCTGTAGTCCAGTGGGTAAGACTCTTGACTCACAATCCGGAGGTCGCGGGTTCGAACCCGGCATGCGCAAATAAATTTTATTTGATTAATTTGTGTTATTTCACAATTAATTTATTTAAAAATAATATATAGTATATTTGCGGCATGTTCCAGAGTGGAAGATACTATCAGTATCGCCCTGGTGTAAGACCACCATTCAGAATTGAAACGTTGCTTGAAAATGGCTTTAGCCGTGTTTAGTGACCAGATCTGAATAGCCAGGTACTTCCCAACCTTCCTCTTCCCCACCTCCTTCCTCTCCCCACTACCTTCAGCCTCACAACATACCCCAATTGGGGATGCCATAGTCTCACTGGCTCCAGACGGGAGCAGTTGAGATTCTTGTGCGGTATTCACTATAAAAAAATAAAAATAAAATAAAATGGATAAAGCGGATTTCGATACTCACTTCGTGATTTGTGTGGAACATAGAGGCTTTTGAAACTCAACTGACCTGAGGGGAGTGTTTCTACACTCGCCATCTTGGCAAAATAACTTGGTTGAATTCAGATATAGAGGGTTTTGTTTCTCACTCGCAGTTTTAACATGTTTTTTGGTCGTTATAAGGGAGATTTTAAAACTCAATTTAAGGTTAGTCTTGTTCCTCGCAAAAATGTGAACAAGATGTCATACTCAGATCATTTCGTCAAAAAATCGGATATAGAGGGTTTTGAAATTATAGAACTCATTTCGATGCTTGGGTTTTGGTGTTGCCAAGTTGTAAAATAATATGCGTGGCTGTTATATTTCGAACAATACGTAGTACCTACAGACTCATACAGGGTTATCAGCTGGTCACTATGAAGAATTTGCTAGCATATACCAGCCGCTTTTTTATAATATCTCTAGACAAACCTCACCCCATGAACCCGGTCACCCCTGCTAAGTCAACAAATAAGTTGCCTTTCGAGTTAAAAAAAACAAGAAAATATGCTTCACTTAGTTAATTCTCAATTTTTTTTTTAAAACTGACATTTAATACCTAGTTACTTTCGTCTGGCCATAGGGTGCCAAGGGCGCAAATCCCGTAAAGAGTTTCGTTTTGCTTTTTGGTGAGATAAATTCAGTTTATAGCTACAGTTAGATTTCATAGCTTTTTATTTTGCTTTAAAAAATATATCTCAATCCCATCGAAACGAAATGCAATAGGTTGGTATCAAAAATATTGAAATATAATAGATGTGCTATCTGCAGTTTTTAATAGGTGGGACAGCGCTTCCGGGTGTCGCCGATATTGTCTACCAATTAACGAATAATTATAATTATAAATATAAATGATCGAATAACTAACGAATAAACTAAACAAACTAAATTCAAACAATATTTTTAACCAATACTAATGCACACCATAAAAAATCAACGAAATGAACAAATTCTTTTCGTATGCAATCTTCTACGATTAGGTAGTAGTTCGCCGACACTAACGCGGACATCATGGCATATCTATTTTGTATTTGAAAATCTTTGACTGATATTCATTTTATATTTTTGACGTAATGTTATTCAGTTTGAAGTTATAAATAAATAATACGATCGGTTAATAGTCGAGAAATCCCTTTCATCCAGCATCGCGGGTTTAATCATCTGCCTAGATAAGGCATCCATTATAGCACAAAAAAGCACGCTAAACATGTACTAATAAAGCAAAGTAAACATTAATATAGGTTAATTATTATTATTGTAATATTTTTATCACGTGTGCGAAAATATTTCGGTAGTTCGGTAAGTGAATGAAAATTGAACTGAAAGATTCATTGATCTAATACTTCGTCGAAGGAAAGATTCCATTACTTCCAGATCTACATTAAATTGAATGACATCAATTTTTTTATTTTTTATTATGTAATATTATCATCCAACGTGTATTATTGTTACTAAGAATTGTGGTTACATATATCATGAATACAAAAAGGAAGAAGGTAGCAACCTGGTACATAAAAAACAAAAGAATTGCTTTTCAACTTGCTAAATTATAAGGTATAACAAATAATTTAATATATTTTTAATCGAATTATTGATTCCGTGACATAATTGGCCTCCCATAAGTAAAAGAAATGAGGGACTCTAAAAAAAATATTCTCAAAGTGGGCGGTGGGAAAAATAAGATTGAGAGCCGTGTCTAGCGTGTTTCATGTCAATGGAGTAAAGAGTTGTAGCATTTACGAGTACCAAGTACCACCGACGGGTGTCTAGATTCTAGATTGTGAAGTACCTAAGTGAACTATAAAATACACAGTCCCGGCCTTGCACGAGTATTCCCAACTGCCAATAAAGTTGCAATGAAAAAACACTTTTGATGGCTACGTAAATATTACAGCTCAAGCTACGCCTAACCCAATTTTTTTCCAGATGTTAAAAATGATATTGTTCGTTTTTTGGCCCGCCTGCAAAGATTGCTTCGTGAATCTTTAACTCTGGTTCTGATTTAGTTTTATTATTTTTTTAAATTTTTTTTTTTATCATGTATTTTATCAAGGTTTCTGACTTACTTAATGTTGTAATTTTTTGCCTCATTTATTTTAAAATTATGATAATATTATTATTATTGTTATGTTTACTGTTCTTTAAGGTACTTAGTCATTTATATAAGAATTCACTTTGAAATATTTTTCAATTTACATGATCTAATAAAATTCATTATTCTCGATATGGCATGAAACTCAGTTGAGGCTATTAAATTCTAAATTTTCGATAGATTCGAGGTCTTCAATATTGTCACTCTTAATGTTCATACTTAATGGAAAGTTAGACATCTTCAATTTCAGGCTCTGTTCTTGTTGGTAGATTTAACTTTAGAGGAAAATAATTCCCCTCGGGTCATATATCATCTTTAGGGACGCTGTGTGGAGGGTTTGAGGAAAGGAAGGATATTAAGTTCTGGGAAGGAAAAATGTACATGGGATGAGAAAGAATTACAAATCTAGGGGCTAGTGTGTCCAAGAATAACGAACGTATGAATCCATCCTTCCCACTGCCGTGCAAGGCGATAGTCCAAGGCAATTCTGCTGGAGAGGTCAAAAGGTCTCCCTCAACCAGGTTCTGATTTAGTTCTGTTCTTGTTGGTTCTGATTTTGCTTTAACTCTAGATTTGATTTAGTTATGTTTTTGTTGGTTCTGATTTTGGTTTAACTCTGGATTTGATTTAGTTATGTCCTTGTTGATTCTGATTTTGGCTTAACTCTGGATTTGATGTAGTTATGGTCCTGTTGGTTCTGATTTTGATTTAACTCTGGATTTGATTTAGTTATGTTCTTCTTGGTTCTGATTTTGGTTTAACTATGGTTTTGATTTAGTTATGTCCTTGTTGATTCTGATTTTGATTTAACTCTTGATGTGATTTAGTTATGTTCTTGTTGATTCTGAATTTGGCTTAGCTCTGGATTTGATTTTGTTATATCCCTGTTTATTTTGATTTTGGCTTAACTCTGGATTTGATTTAGTTATGTTCTTGTTGATTCTGATTTTGGCTTAACTCTGGATTTGATTTAGTTATGTCCTTGTTGATTCTGACTTTGATTTAACTCTGGATTTGATTTAGTTATGTCCTTGTTGATTCTGATTGTGGCTTAACTTTGGATTGGATTTAATTACGTTCTTCTTGGTTCTGATTTTGGTTTAACTCTAAATTTGATTTAGTTAAGTCCTTGTTGATTTTGATTTTAATTTAACTTTGAATTTGATTTAGTTATGTTCTTGTCGGTTATGATTTTGTTTGAACTACGAAATTGATTTAGGTATGTTCTTGTTTGTTCTGATTTTGGTTTAACTGTGGATTTGTTTAGTTATGTTCTTATTGGTTCTGATTTTGATTTAACTCTGGATTTGATTGGTTGTGTCCTTGTTGGTTCTGATTTTTGTTAGTTATAATTAATTTAGTTCTGTATTTATTGGGCAAAATTTTAATTCACATTTGTAACATTTAGGTCCAAATGTACGAGTTTCCGTTACAGAAAATACGTAATCTAGTAAGGTCAGTAATTTACTCGCGTTACCATATGTTAGGTATATCAATAAACACCCGATTTGGCAACATTTCTTTTTATCGAAAATCAGCTCCATTTCAAATTTTCCTCTTATAACCGCCCCTGTTAACTCTCGTTTCTCGACTCGCATGTCAATCTATGATCATATTTACAAGACCGTTATGAGACAGCTGATTAAACGTTGACACGGTCTGACAATAGGCACAACGGGGGGTGGTGGAGAATTGTTTGGAATGGCAAAAATGAAAAAAAAAACAACAAATTTTTTAAAATTGTCGATTCTTGATGATGTAAAATTTAGATTCCATGACTGTTGATCCCCGGAAATTTGATCCCTTTGCCAGTTGACCTCCTAATGGATTTTTTCTGCTGTACGTCCTCATTCGTGAAAGAAGTGTGCAGAGAGGATACAAGGCCATATAACAAAAGTCGATCATCTGCAGATGTCTCGAGTGGAAATCCGATATTTAAATATTTAAATATTTTAGATTTTTTTTACATTAACTCCACACAGGAGGCCCTCAGGAAAATAATTTCCCTCAGGGCCTATGTCGTCTTTGAAGATACTATGTGGAGGGTCTTTTTGAGGAAACGAAGGAGTGAACATGGGTCTTGAAGAGACCCTTGTTGTAGGAGGGAGGAAACACAGAGGCCGGCAAATTGTTCCATAGCCGAGATGTTGAACTCAAGAACGAGTCGTAGAAACGACCCGTTCTCATGTGATTAATGTCAACCGTGTACAAATGTTGGGCGCATGTTTGGTGTATTTCCCGACCATGCATCGGTGCCGAGGGGATCACTGACGCAAGTTCCTCAGAGCATCTTCCATTGTAATACCTACCGGTAGAACAAGCAGCAAACGCAAGATGCCATTACCCTGCGATCAGCCGCCTTTTATGTTTATCTGTTATCTATTTTAAATTAGTTTATCCCTGACTTACTTTATTTTATTTGCAATTTGTATATTATGTAAGCACTTGCATACTGCTTCCTAACACCGTATGCAGGGACACTGGAGGTCTAGATTCGTTCAAACTTAAATGTAGATTCGTTCATTCAAAAAAATTAGAGTCCCTGCGAGAGCCTTGAAGGAGTAACCATCTGTTACTTATACCAGGGTGAGTAAGTGGTGGATAACCTCCAATACCGGTAGAACAAGACAGCATTCCCACATGACGCCTGTGCTCTAAAGATTGCAATCGTCTGTTAAGATGGGAGAATCTATCAAACGGACCGCCCGTTTCTGCACAGAGTCAAGGTTTTTTTTTTGGTATTTTGGAGCTCCAGACCAGAGGTGGCTGCCAAATTTCAACCGTTGGGCACACTTGCGATTTGTACAGGGATAGCAGTTGTGTACTATTAAAGTATCTGCGGACCCTGTACATTACGCCCAGTTTCTGAGAGGTTAACCTAACTCTAGTTTCGATGGAGCTCCCGTACCTGAGCTGGTCACTTAGAGTTACACCAAGCATAGATAGCAATAATGATGTATTCCGAAGGAGTATGCAGTGAGGATATACGGCCGAATAACCAAATACGATAAACTTATATTATGCAGTCTACGAAAATCATAGACATCCAAATTTAATAGACGAGAAGATACAGATGAGGGTAAAACCAAACTATGGGGGGCGAAGAGGGGGAAGATGACTGTGATTCGTTAAAAAATCAATCTGACAGTATATAGGCATCTCGCATTATAACATCACCATTTAGTTCTTAAAAGAAAAATCTACTTTTGAATAAATAGACCTTTTTACATGGGAGCGCGAATTGCTCGCCACGTTATTAACATATTTGCGAAGTCCAAATACGGCAAAGTAAAGTTCGCCACTTTTCACAGACGAATATTTTGTTGCCGTATTTAGTTAAGACACATTTACAAATGTTTCATAATTTACTTACCCCTGTAACCATCGACGAGCTCACTGGAGAACCGTCCACATTCGTTATTATCGACATATTTTAGGGTTTAATATATAGCACAAGCTACCATTTTGCAATATCATTTCGTAAAATGTACGATGAGAGCTCGACGCTGGTCCGGAGAAGAATGATGACGTCACATTTTTTTGATTCAAGCGAGACTGGATTCAAGCGAGACTATTTTACCCTCCCCATGCCGGTTCCATGGAACGAAGAGAATATAGGTATAACAAAAGTGGAGTAACGAACCGGTGAGGGGAACCAACCAAAAAATTAAATATTTAGTTTGAAGAACTAAAAAACTTAAAGGCGAAGAAACCCTTTTCCAACTAAATCAAATTAACCTTTTAATATAAGAAATCTCCTCTTAAATTGAACGCTAATTATTTTGCGACCTTGACCAAATAAAACCACCCCAAAAATTCAGTGGTTAAACTTTAACCTTGTACTAAAATTTGAATTAAGTAAGTACTTACTTAGGAAATTTGAATTACTTAATTGTGTACTTTGGTTAGCATTTTAAGAGTATTTTAAAGAAAAGTTTACTTGTTAACTACTTTATTTAACACTGAGTGATTCCGTCAACCGTTCAAATCATCCCATGTGTGAATACGTGAATAGGAGTGTACTCGTACTTGTTGTGTTTACCACCCCTTGATAGTATGCCTACTGTCTACAGTCTAAGAGATTAGTAAAATTTCGCCTTGTCATTCAAACATCAAGTACATTTTGAGGAAGGTTTTTAATGAGGGTTGACGTGTTATTTTCACGAAATATACAGTTGAAATAAATGGTGATTACACCTAATATACTAGTAATGAACCATTGTTATATATATATATTTATAGGTGAACAGACACTTGATGAAATTATAATTGTTAGGGAATTATATTTTTGTGTATTATTTTCCTGCCACTTTTAAACCTAAAATCGACCTTTAAAATAATAAAATACATTAACAAAATAGTTGGTATGGATATCGAACGAATTATTACGCTGGTATATTCAGTATTATCTCTGAACCATGTGTCCCAGAAAATACTGGTCCGAGGCAGTCAACCCTTAGATCACCAACATCATCAGCCTATTGGAACCTAAACGCAAGCCAAATACTAAATTTAGAGATGGCGCTTTCGGAGTGTCTGGGCCTAAGGCATGGAATAAACTCCCTCCGGAAGTTAGATGCATAACAAGTCCGACATAATTTAGGTCCAAATTAAAAACCTACATTTTTGGGCTCTCACACCCTTAAATAAAAATACCTATCTAAGATTATCATAAAAATTTGCTTTTGTTTCAAAGTACGGTCATCACAGAACATATTATATTATGTTGACATTTTTTTCTAACCTACAATTTAATTAATTTATTTATTTAACGCCCAAAGGGCTTTTACATGTTTGGTAGTATAGTTAATTTATGACAGATGATTTTTAAACAGATACAGAAACAATAAAAATAAAATTAGATAAAAAAGCACACAAGTCATAAAAATACAAAAATACAGCAATTTCATAGGTTTACAAAAATACAGATATGTTTAAAAATAGTTTTGTAATAAGTTTTTTACAAGTTTATGTAAAATATGTCAATATCACCTAAGTAATGATTTCCCATAGTGTGAAATCGTTGTATCGGAGAGTGTGCAATGTAGTTCCGCTTATGAATGCTACAGTAGAATAGTGTATTTTGTCGTGTGGTTACTATCGGTATTCGTAAGTTTATGATTTGCAGGAGTTCGCAACAGTCAAATTTAGAGCATTTTGAATACAAATGTTAAGTCGTTTATTTTACGTCTGTCTTCTAGTGTGGGTATTTTTAGAGTATTTAATAATAAATTATATTTTAAGTCTTC
The DNA here is from genome assembly GCA_917880885.1 of Limnephilus marmoratus. Taxonomy (NCBI): domain Eukaryota; kingdom Metazoa; phylum Arthropoda; class Insecta; order Trichoptera; family Limnephilidae; genus Limnephilus; species Limnephilus marmoratus. The sequence goes on from OU862930.1 coordinate 21,203,306, forward strand.
TAGTGGGATATTTAATTTAAAATTTATAAAACGCAGAATTTTTTTTTGTATTCGCTCAATGTTATTATTGTGCATTTTGTAAGATGGAGACCAAACTACCGAGTTAAATTCCATTAGGCTTCTAACTAGAGATACAATAGTAATTTGGAGTTCTAAAGCGCTGTATACATTTTTTATATCCTTTCAAATAGTAATGCACATTAAATTATCAAGAGCGAGTATATACTATAAAATCCAACTTCAATTCTATTATTTCAGTTTGACATATTTTAACTTACCACGGCGCGACAATGGGTGTGATACATGTGAAACATAAAAATAACTTTCCTATCACCCAATTTTCAGTCACTCCAACAATTCCACAAACAAAAGAAATCAAACAAATCCAATACTACATTCAAAGTTATTGTATAAGCAGACACCTCTTGTGAACGTATTGTCTTTTGACTGTCCTAACTCTAACTTTTATTCAAGGATCATTGACAAACTTGTCCCAGCAAACAATTTCTTAGGTTCCACTGGCAGCCTGTATACTGTAGTTATACAAAGGTTGTTAAAACCCTCTGATTAGGGGTGTTATGTCTCAAATCAAACAATTCCTCAAATACAGAGTGCGTTCTATATTATTTAAAAGCGCCCTTAAGGTCTCTGCCCACTCCACCGATCCATACCATGACCGTAACCGTAGCGGCGCATGCAAAAAAATATTCTTTGTATTGATCAGTAAGAAACGCTGCCCACTAGACCATGACCGGACTGACGGCGAATTCTCGATGATAATATTTTGCAGGTGCCGGTCCGCTCTATGCATGGCACGCGACGGTGTTAGAACGGGGATCTTACGCGTATGATCCCCGTTCTAACCCCGTTGCCACTCCGTCAGTTCGTGATTTGTGTTCCGTTCTATGAGACGTGCGTCAGCGGGTACGCCTATCGAATGGGGATGGTACGGACACTAACCCCGGTGTATACGGGTATCATACGGTCACTAAACCCGTTACGTACGGGTATCGTACGGTGTTAGCACGTTCCAGTGGGCTAGTAGGGCGAAGCGTGTTTATTTCCTGGCGTGGTACGGTCATGGTATGGAACGGTGTAGTGGGCAGACTCCTTTAATGTGATTTTCTCTTGGAAACGGCGCTATAGAAATGATGCAAAGATTATTATTATTATAAATACTATTATGGGTTTTTATTATTTTTATTTATCAGTAGGCACCGATGAAGGATCATTTGAATTAAAAACTTATGTTTAATTTTTAGCATGTGTATCTGTTCTAGTGAACATTTTAGAGTTATTTAAGATAAATTTTATGTTTCGATAAACCTTATGGAAAATTATTATCATAGGACAAAGTAATTGCAATAATTAAGGCAGATTTTTTTCGTTAATTGTCATTTTATGTCTGTCAATTTTGAAATCAACAACTTTTTTGGGTAAACTGTGGTTCATGCGCATTCTACATTCACACTATAACGTTTTTTTTTTAAATTTCATGTTTCAAATGATTTCCAAGAACTCCAGGATTTCAGCCAATTTGGTCGGACCCTCGGCATGCGGCCGCTATATCTATATCTATATCTCTATATATATATATATATACAGATAGGATGTTTTAAGGGATGTACTTGACTTACTTTAACCAGTGATTCCTGACATTATTTGGAGTAAAAATGTAAATGAAATTTTGTCTCCAGTAACTATTTCGATGCCTTTTTTACGATTTTTTTTTCTTCAAATCTTTCGTGTGTCGTTACCGCCCAAACTCTTACCCTGTCCTCAACTGTCCGTTGTAGAAAACAAAAAAAAAATTCAATGTCACCGAAGATCAAAATTTTATTTACATTTTTTACTCCAAATAATGTCAGAAATCACTGTTAAAAGTAGGTCAAATACGTCCCTTAGCACCCTGTATAGGTATTCAAATCAAATTTTCAATAGTGTTTTATCTTGTTCAAATGTAACAATTTTTTTTACAATTTGTTTATTTCACGAAAAAAGTACATTTTCTAGCATTATTTCACCCGCCATGCTAGGGATGTCCCTGTGTTATCGCAGGTGAAGTTTTGCAGAGAGGAATTATGTAAAATATGCTTGACAATAATAGTAATAATTCGATTATGTAATTCAGATTAAGTTATGAATACATTTTTTTAATTTATTTTATTTTTTATATATATTCAATAATATTATTAATTAATAAAGACAAGTAAATTAAATATTTGTAACCAAGTTCTGCTGTGTAATTATTATTACGCATGACAGCTGTTTCGCCTTCTGAGGCACTATCAAACTGTGGTCATGCCACATACAGACGATATATTTATACTTTTTTTTTAATGTTCTTTATTCAGTAAAGTTTATACATTACAATAAATGGATAATTTTTTGGCCACCACACTAGGCACATGCCCGTGTTGTAGTGGCCAACTATTTCCAGAGAGTTATTTACTATGACTAATTTCTAATTTCTGATTAAAAATGACTGAGATTATTAATGGTTATTGTTTGTTCCAGAATGCGATTTATCCATTTCGCTTTAAGTAAAATAATTAGCGTATCATTCGTGTTAATTTAGTTATTTTAGTTACACGTATTTTGTCCTTTGAAAATAAAATTCTCCCTTTGGTTTTTCAAGTAAGCTCCCAACCTATAGAAATAAATGTATTCTGCCTGATATTATATGGGGACATTCCTTTACCAATAAGGAACAAAAGGTTAATTTCTTAAATTGTTTAATTTTTAAGTTGGTTTGTATACCTGTACAGTTCAAATAGAACCCATAAATCTTTATTGCAGCCGCCAAAATGGAAAGGGTTTGCTGGCGGCATTTTTACCTAATAATAGGAACCGACCTTTAATCATAAATTTCCAATATTTGATAATCAGTCTTAGGTTTAAGTACCTTAACATTAAGTTAGATGTACCTTTACTGGTGAGCCCTTTTGTCAACCTTTAAAGTAATTTTATTGTTTTATTGTGGGTTAAATTTAAGAATTCGAGATAGGGGAATATTTTTTTGCACCCTTTGTATGATTTTCTTTAAATATTGTGATTTTGGAACAGAGAGGTCAGTCTTGTTATTGCGATTGAACTGGAAGATACACGAGGTGTATCTTCAGTTGCGCAGAGGGAAGATAGGCCCTTTGCGTTAGTTTTGCTAGTAGAGTAAAGCTAGAAGGTACACACTGTTTGCCTTTACTTGTGTAATTATACTGAAGCTGGGAGGTACGAGTCGTACCTACGGTTCAGTATTGGAAAATCTGACAATAGAAAGATCGAAGTAGAGACTTCGATATTTGTCAGTGTGGTGTGGTCGTGGACCAGCCGAGTAAGGGTAAATAGACCCTCTTGTAATAATTGTATTTATTGCATTAAATAAATTGTGCTGAAGAAGAAGACAAATAAGTGTTTTCCTGCCAACTCCATTCTGTTGTGTTCTCGTACCACGATAGTAGAAATAGTTATTATTTTCTATTGGGAAGAATGTTTTATCTTGTTTAAATGTACCTTTTTTTTAAATTTATTTATTACACGAAAAAAAATACATTGTTAGTATTATTTCACTCGCCATGATAAGGTGTTATGGCAGGTCAAATTAGAAGATTGGAATTATACATAATATTATGCTTGACAATAAAGTAATTCGATTATATATAATTCAGATTAAGTTATAAATATTTTACATATTATTTAAATTAGGAAAAATAGATAGGGTTTGTGGGAAGATATAAAGATAGATTAGATGGATAGAGAGTAAGATATATGGGTATTATGATTTTAATGTATTGCAGATGTAAGTTTCCATAAAGTTATTTCATGTTTTTGAAAGTAGGGAGTCAGAATTCGGTATTTAGGTTGTCAGGGAGAAGGTTGAACATTTTTGGAACTAGGTAGATGAATTGTTTTTGTGCTGTCGTAGTATGCAGTTTGCATCAATTAGTAAGTCAAGTTCAGGGTTGACACCGTGACCTGCCAATGGTACCAACATTTTCAACATTGACCTTGTGATGAATGCCAACCTTCAACCTACGAGAAGCCTACAAGGAATTTTTTTTTTGGGTATTTATGTAGAGAAAATGGTACATTCGGCGACATCTGTCCGAGCAGTTGGGAGCTATTACAGAGATCTGCATAGAGACTGGATCGAGGGAACCCCATATCATAGTTATATCGAGAACAAAGGAAGTTTAAATTCTACCAATAAGAGAGTGGACTTTGATCATTTTGGGCGGCCTTGAATTCTTTCCCACAGGAACGAAAGTTCAACGAACGGAATTGTAAACAGAACTCAAGACAAAAAGTTGAAGGATTATTGACCCGGGTCGTGTTTATTTAAGGCGCGATCGAGAACAGGAGGTTTTGGGCACCTAACGTTTCAAATGGAAACAAGAAAATCTTAGACGGGAATGTTGAAAATAAATAAATGAAAAAAATCATCGATAAGGGCACGGAAAACGTAACATGGATGGTACCAGAGGACGTTTTAATTAAAACTGATCTGGAATGATCACAAAAAACGGGTAGAATCTCGGAAAATTTCACAAACTGAAGATAATAACCTGGAAAAGTGGGAAAACCTATTGATATGGAAATGGAATGGTGAAACGAAGTTATTAGAGCCAAATATCTCAAAAGAAAACTAATTGGAACTACTTAAATTGACTTTAATAGTTACCGGTATAAGGATTACTCTGATCTGACAACACTGTTCACGATAAACAGGATATTAAAAATATGGCATGTCAAAGGCCACGGTATATTTTGGTCACTCTAAAATTAAATCAAATCACAGTGATATGACTTTATCCAAATAATTTTATAGAACATGATTTCGAGCAATTAAGGGCATCATTAAAGCGAAACGATGTAAACAAAATTACACAAGCGAGATACAGTATTTACTTTAGAGAAAAAACAATTACTTTTATAGTGTGGACATTAATAATGAATTACGAGCAAGTACATGAAATTTTTAAATATAAATACCTGTCAATGAGAAAATTTATGTGATTTTATACGAGAGAGAGACACTAAACAAATTTGGTTCTAAGACATGAGATAGGAGATTAACAGAGATTTGACAAAAGGTCATATACGGAGGAACCGAATTTGGTCCTTTTCCTATGAAAGTCTGGGCGATGAGGAGTCATTTTTCTATAAAAGGAGAGCTCTAAGAAGTCTTTAAGACACCGTGGTTTGATAAAGAAGGGGATTCGTTGGGAGATTGAGGGAGAGTTCGGATGAAATAACGGGAAGTGCGCGATCAAGAAAAATGTAAAAGTGCGCGAAGAAGACTAGTAAACTAGTGCTTCTAGTAGAGTTGAAAAATGTCTACAAGTGTTTGCAAAAAAATAGTAAATTCAGTGTTTTATTTTCCCTTTAAAATTGAGGAATAAAATTTTCAAAGACGATCAACGGAGAGTCCGGAAAAGTGCCTAAATAATATTTCGTGAAAGTTCGGGTGTTTTATAATGAAAGTGTTTAAAGTCAGTAAATAAGAATTAAATGACATTCGGGGTTCTTTCTTACAACTTATATTTAGTGGTTTTATAACATTTAACAAAAAATCCAGTGTCTTAAAATAAATCAAATTACCGGATTAAAGAAAATATAACACGCGATTTTAAAATTAACTATAGGTGATATAATAATTAAAACTTTAACTTTACTTTAAATAACATGACATAGGTAAAATAAATAACAATAACGAATTGTTCGAGTCACGTTTAAACTACAGTGGTTCAATAATAAGGCGGTTAAAAATTCTTTGTGAATTGAATAACGAAATTGTAATAAACAGTAGTGATAATAATTCGTACACTTGGAAAACGTGCGTATCTACGGTTATTAATTCTAAAGTGATATTAAAATATTGAGAATAAATAATAATTTGCCTAATTCCGGACAATAAAATTAAACATCTGACTTGTTATTTGATGAATCACCTCTCGAAGGCGAATGAAATAAAACATTAGTTAATACGAGGTTGAGGAACTAAGCGAAATACCGAAGTGAATCTTAAATAGACAGATATTTGAAGAGTTTTTTTTCATCAGTCTTTTCTCAAAAAGGGCCGATAGGAATCCATTAGCTAGGAATCGAAAAAAGGGAAAACCTCGATCACAATGTCGAATTTATGAAAGTCCCGACTGGAAAAAATTGTAATCGATCGAGGGCGGTAAGATCAAAACAATTATTAATTATTTTCAGAGACAAAGAAGAAAGAGACGGGCGTGCATCACCAATAAATCAATCGGAGCTTTGGAGTTTTTTACTAACACACTGCAACTAATTAAAAGATTATGTTATTTTCCACGCAGGATAACAATGCCCACCAGCTCGAAAGCAAGCCAACCAGGAAATATCTACTCTGAGTTAGGCTACATATGTAGGTTTTTGCTTCAGTTAGGTAAATACGCTTATTTATTATAACTCATATAAAACGAATCGAGGTGAGTAGGACGTAATAAATGACTATCGTGGAAGCTCTTTATTCTATATTTCGTGTGCGGGAGTATACATGCGTCTCAAAATTAGGTCAAACAAACAAATACCTACTTATAAATTAGGTTATACAAGTACTTGTTTTAGTTAGGTAGGTCTATTGTTTACATAAGCGTGTATAAGGATAGGCGACATACGATATCAGTTTGATTCGTAACCGAAATACCTATATTTCTCAGAACTATGTAGGTCAAGCAAACTATACCTTAGTTGAAGCTAGGTCATCCAGATACCTCTTAGGTTAGCAAAGTACCTACTTAAACGACCAATGTTTGGGCAAAGCTAGCACAAGTAAAATATAAAAGAATTAGTTAACCAATGAATTGTGTTTCAAAAGGACAATGACCGTAGAAATAAACAATCTCCAAAGTAGGTCAGTATACCGAAGGTCGTCTGTGTGAAGAGTAAACAAACAAACCATAAAAATGATGTACCTATTTAATATCGGTCTTTCGTTCATCGGAGTTAATTAACTATTGGCACAGTTTAATTAGGTATTACAAGATGTGATAGGAGTGTGCCTCTTAATCATTCTAGGTAATTACATTGGCGTACTTGAATAATAATAATTATAATAAGACGAGGGAAAATAATTAATGACAACACATAAATTAAATAAACAAATAACCATGAGAAATGAAATACGTAACGCTAAAATCAATAGAAATAGCAAATTGATAGGTATAACTAATACCTACCGAATCCTTTCACCGACGAGATTAGGGTATGTTATATGACCTTCGATTGTGTATCTAAAATTTCGATTAGAGTTCAATGACACGGTCACCTAAATTCCATCAACGAATAAACAAAACAAAAGCACAAAAGTCAAGGGGCAGGTTTATCAATCATAGCTTACGACGGAAACTTCGCCCAATATGTGAAAGAAAAATCGACGTTAAATTCACTCAATTCTAAACAACTGATTATACTAGAGCGATCGCCAATAGGTAGCATTGATTCCGCGCGCAAAATTTCGCAAAGTAAAGTACTGCGACTAGCTTCAAACTCAAAGAGAGCTCATCACAATTATTCAGGAGGTCATTGATTCAATGACAACTTGACTTATCTCATTTTAAATCTTTCTTATAGCAAGTAGGTATCCAAGAACCCATAAATACCCAAAAATCCTAAATACCTAATACACGAGGAGCTAGTGACCTCATTTAAAAAACACTGGTGTTCAAATACTCATACAGTCCTGTATCCTAACTTTTCACGAACGTAAGCTTCAAGGCTCCTGTATGTGGGTATGAGCCATCTGGAAATGTAAGTGTCAACCTTTCTCGAACGGAGGGCTTTGATCTTGTGGCGGTATTGTCGAGGTGGGGCATGCGGGGAAGAGGAAGGACGTATGCGGACAGTACGCTGACGCGGCATTAAAGCCACAGGTTATTCGCATACCGTGAGTCTTGTCGAACCTGAAAGCAAACATAAGGCTCACGAGGTGAGTTTTATGTCAGCTAGTCAGAGGTGGAGTGTAACGCTGGGTCGGTCACGTGGGAAGAAGGATCTGCCCGTCACAAGCTTACGCCACATTTAACGGATAGAGACATGATAAGGGAAGACATGAAATACCCCTTCTAGACTCAGTAGAGTTAAATTCAACCCGGAGGCGTCGGAAGTCGGAGTGGGACAGAAAAACGGCATGAAGACTTGGTATTCCCCCTGCTGGCGTGAAGGGCCCCTTTCATAGCATGAGACGCTCGTCGAAGAGAGTAAAACTCGGATCTAAGGACAAGCCTAGCAAACGTACTGGGAGAATTCGAGTTTGTAATTGTTGTTCATCGGTTTTCACTTGGTTAGCGGAGGAGCCGACTTTTCAGCAAACATATTATCCCCCTCCCCATATCCATCCATCCTTACTATTTCAACAGTTTTGCGAATACTAACAAATAACACTAACTATGTATACAAAACATTATGTTAGGGGAGGTTGCAGACAAGGACTTCAATTGAGAAAACTGGACCTTCGAGTACGATCATCCTACACCGGTAAGGTAAGGTTTGCTATCTTGAAATGTTTAATTTATTGACTGTTGTTTATGTTATCGGTGTATCAGCGGTGATAGGAAGAATTAAATAAACACACTAAATTCCTACGGAAATCAAATAGACACAAAGTTAAAGGCGGGGTTAGTTTATCAAACTCGGTTAAATATTCTAAAATAATAATAAATAAATTGATCGGAAAATTCTCACCCTTTCTCTAAAAGAATCTAGGGGTTACCACACGTAATACATTATCTTCTCTACATATGTGTGCATATTAAGTATGCAAACAGATGTAAAATCTAAACAAAAAAATTACACAACGCAGATTATAGAAATAATGTGAACATAAATCTTGAATCTTGATTACTGTGAGAAAATCGCAGGGATTTAAGAAGATAGGGTAGGTTTAGCTAGATTATAAGGTATAGGGGTTTAGAAATCACGAGCCTGAGGTAGAAATAAACCGAAAGGAGGGTTGAGTCAGGCCATCATATCTAGTGTTGTGATCAGTAGGACATAAGGGTAGAATTATGAGCGTGGCTACGAGACAGGAGCTACGAGATTTAAACAACGAGGTAGAAGCGTAGAAAAGTAAATCAGCTAGGTAGGGTTCATCACAATTGGTGTCAAAAACCAGGAGTGTCGGACCATTACAACCTTGAAGGTTTCAAGAGTCTTAAGAAACTAATTGATATTACGTGATTCTAATAAGATAAATTATTTGAGTGCTACATGTAACAAAAGTAACAAAATAAGTTTCATCTTTTCGACAAACCCATTGAAAAAAAAATCCCGAAGGCTTGAAGTCAACGTTGCCTCCCAAACATCGTAAATCAGGAAGCCACCTACTGATGTACAGATCTACGTACGAGACGGAAGGAGTCACAAAATACTGCCACAATCTACTGTCACAATTCTGTCATAAATTGCTGACGCATACGGGCAGGTGTAAACAAAGGTTGATATTAAATTCCTTAAACGAAATACGCTGAGTTTGTTTGTAGAATACATACATACGATTATATCAACTCGAGAATACATTTTGATATGCGTGGGATATATCTGTTCTTTTTTAAGCAATCTTCAAAAGAAATTCGTGTGTTTCTGACAATAGACCATTAATGTTGATTTTATTGTAGCGGCAAGCTCAAATAACGAGATATTTGTATTGAAACCTGTGTCGGAATAATTTATTTTATTTTTGAGAAATCAACAGTTAACAATTTGATTGGTTTACACATGTTTTTATTTTACTTTATTCTGACGCCCATAGGGCTTTTACATATATTTTTTTACAAAATACAGAAAATAACTAATAAATATAAGACACAAAATAGACATAAAATATAAAAGTTTACACAAAGTAGGTCACATAGAAGGTAGTTAAGTAAAAATAGAGATAAAAATAGTTTTTGAAGTAAGTAGAAATGGTTGGCACATATGTCGTTTGAAGTTTTCAAAATTCAAATTATTGTCAAATACATCTATATTGTTTAAATATTTGTTACCAAGACTATGTAAGCGCCGCGCTGTAGTGGAGAATGCAAACTATATTTTCGTTATTTGCGCTACCTCCTTCTTTAGCCTACTTTTCGGACAGCGCTGCAGTGTCCATCATCAGGGCAGATCCGGCAGATGTACACGGCATTACACCCCAAAAACAAATAACAAAAATAATTTTGGCCATAAAAATCTAAAAACGTATCCAACGCTAACTATAGTTGGAATGAGATGTATGCATTTAAATTATTAATATTTGTCTAGTCGTTCGTATCTATAGGTACATGAAAATTTATTAATTGCAGCAGTTCACAACAATTGAATTGTCGAGTAACGATAATTTTAATAAAAAGGTTAAATCGTTTATTTTTCGTCTGTTTTCTAAATTTGGAATATTTGAAATGTTCATTAAGGATGGGTAATTTATATGCTCTAAAGCATGGGTGGCCAACTTTTTTAGCAGCCGGGCCAAATTTTAGAAATGAGATTTCCTACCGGACCGCACAACAAAAAATCTTTTATTATTCAAAGCAAACAAGAAATATATTATTTTTTTAAGAAGATATAACAAACATGAGAAACAAACACATTTATTAGATTAGAGTTAGGAAATACAAAAAATAATAATAAAAATACAAGAAAATACAATAAATTTTAATTTTTGTCAGAACTAAGTGCATCAATGTTGATAACGATTGATGTTGTTGCTACACCAAACAGTTTTCCAAATGTTCATCAGTGATTCGCGTTCTCATTTGAGATTTAATATGCTTCATTCGACTAAAAAGCTGTTGTGTTTCCAAATAGCGAAATCACCGATAGAGCATGTTTGTAAAATGCAAGATATTTCTCCTTGTCCAAATATGTTTTGTAAAACTCTTCCAAACCGACTTGATTGAATTTCTCCTTTAACTGTACATCACAACACATTTCACAATGTTCCATTTGTAAAATTCCTGGCAATAAATTCACGTTTACGGAGAATGACGTTGCAAATGCATCAAAAAGCACACGATACTTTTTAAAATCTTGAAATCGGTGTTTAAATTCCAGGTTCAAGTCGGATATCAACGAAGCGTATTAAATATTATTAATATAGTTAGCGATAAATTTTATAGGCAGCCATTTGTGTGGCTGCAATAACAATGTAGGAAAGTGAGTGAAGATTTTTGTCCTTAACTGTTGTTTCCAAAGCCCAAGTTTCATTTGGAATGCGGAAATAAGATCATACATGTTATTAATTGGTTGATCTTTCCCTTGGAGACGAGTATTAACAAAGTTTAGGTGGCTAACTATATCGACCAGAAATGCAAAATCGCTAACCCACTCCTTGTCTTCAAATTCTGAAGACTGGCGCGGGCGCGCGCGGTCTGGCGGTGGCACGACGTATCTATCCTGCATCCCCTATAGAGCTTTGCTTTGAATAGATTTTTTTTCGGAAATGCAAACGTACCTATTACGCCCCCCCTGACATTACTCTACGCCCCCGTAGGGGGCGTGCCCCCCCGGTTGGGAAGCCCTGCTCTAAAGTGATTTTTTTTTTTAAATTGACGAAAGGTAGACATTTTCTTTGAATTTTTTCAACATTATGAATATGAATTTTATGAAAGGGCGACCAGACTATGGAGTTATGTTCCGTTAGGCTTCTAACAAAGGATATGTATAACAGTTTAATGATTTGTAACGATTCAAAGTTTTTAGTACATGTGAGATTTACTTAACTGAGAAACCAATTATAGAATTCCTCATTATAATATATCATGTATTTAACAATGAAACAAAATAGGTTTTACATATGAACTTTTTTTATTATTTTTATTTATTTATTCACACTTTGAAGGCTTTTACATGTATGCGTTATTATAGATACATAAGTTGTTCAGGAGTGTAATAATAAGGGAATATTATATAACATAATAACTGAACATTAAGGATATAAGCAGGTACAATGCAAGCGCACCGGCGCAGCTTCTTAGAGCAGACTATATTAATATACCCGTGGAACAGACTCAGCATGCGTACATTGCGTCCGTGACCACCCTCCTTTGCACAATTTTTTTTTCTAACATTTTGCAGTAAATTTCTTGGCAACACAACTTTTTGCTTTGATGTTTCCCATGAAAACGACAATCAGCTATGTTGTAATATTTTATCACAAAAGCTTTAACACTGCGTCTTGTCTTATTTTTCGACCGCTTATTTGATATTTCAAAGCTCCGTAGCTCAAATTGGAAATAACGATCGAGTTATTAAAAAATGTTTACCCACGGATTTCCTTCATAATTATGTTATGTTTATTAGAAAAAAATAGATTTAATATAGAAATAAATCTACATTTAGAAACCATGATACATAATATTTGCAATTTAATTTAATTTGTACACTTTAATTACTTATAATTTAACTAGCTGACCCGACAAACGTCGTTCTGCAATGTAAATTATTTCTAGTGAATATTTTGGTTGTTAAATAAAAAATAACGAATGTATTGTAAGTGTGTGGGGATGGGATCTGTGACAGAAAGAGGAATGGAGCGCTGTAGACGATGACCGCCAATAAAAACAAAAAACACCAACCAAAGTATGAAAATGAAATAAAGAAAATCAATATGAATTTCAAAGAGCAATTGAGTGTACGATGTTTTTTGTCAGTCCGTCGTTAGCCAACACAAATAAGCTCGATGGTTTACCCACGCGAGAGCATGATGCCGAATGAAATATCAAAATGACGCGACGCTTCTCGTGAATGTCTTGCGCATGTGTGGATGAAAGTAATATGAGGTGGACGTAGCGTCATCTGTCATTCAACAACATAAATAATTTCGTTCTGTTTGAAATACGAAAGGCGGTGAAATTGGTTCATCCAAAAATACTAAAATCGCGATTAAAAAATGGGAGGGAGGGGTAGGAGGGTTATATTTGGGTATACAGGTATTTTTTAATGCCAAATAAATTTTTTTTTTTTAAATTGTCAAAAAAATAGATTTTTTCTGGATAGGGACACCCTAATCACCTAGCGGTATGAAATATACTTTAAAACCTATTCTCATACCTACCAAATATACATTAAAAAATTCTTTAAAAAATCGGTCAAGCCATTTTGGAGGAGTGCGACCACAAACTCCGTGACACGAGATTTTTAAATATAAGATTCTTTAAAATTGTGGCTGTGGCGCGGCTAATTTAAAAAAACAATCTTTTTAATTTTTTATTTTCTCCGCGCAGGTACTGTTTCAACCAAAACTTTTCAGAAAACGATGGGATGTTCATTACGGTTCCATGACCCTCATCCTGCGACAATTCATCGGGCGACAGTTCATCCTGCGACAGTTCATCCGGCCGACAGTTCATCCTGCCGACAGTTCATCCTGCCGACAGTTCATCCTGCCGACAATTCATCCGGCGACAATTCATCATGACAATTCAACCTAACCTAACCTAACCTAACCTATAAGTATAAGTATGTCGTATTTTGTTATTCACGCATGCTTCTTCGGAAAGTCGAAATTATTGTTAGTAAAAATATTTTTACAGCGGATTTCCACTCAAGATGCCTTCAGATATAAGTATATCGAATTTGGTTGTACGGCCGTATATCCTCTTTGCATACTTACTTAATAAAAATCTTCTATAATAATGAACCATAATAACCATTTATCAACCATAATTATGAATTATTCCAATCTGTAAACTTCACCCGCTATAACGCAGGGACCCCTAGCATGGCGGATGAAATAACATCTTTACAGTGTAAAGTTCTTATAATAAATAAAAAATAAATAAATATTTTCTTGTCAGAACTAAAACAATAAATATTATTTTTCTTTCGTTCGACGGGAATCACTCGGTTAAAAATCTGTAAATATAAAAAATACATGAATTCTAAGAATAAAAATGTTATGGAGTTAGTAAGTTTATTTCAAGAAAGGGTATTGCAGATTTTTCTTCTTTCACAATGCTTTATTTATGTTGTGTGGAATTAATTATCCTAGAGAAAATGAAAAATTTCTCAGCTAAAGCACTCTCGCAATATTACCATTTCTTTCATGAGGAAATCCCAAGCCAAAAGAAAACATCGTGTAGATTTAAATATATATTTTTTTATTTTTATTTATTTATTTATCTATAAAAGGTATGTTTACATAACATTATTCGATGCCTGTCTCACTAGGGAATACCTGTGTTGAGAAAGGCGTAGAGGTACATAAATGAGTATCATACATAAGAATATTTAATTACAACATGAGAATATTTAAGGTAAGATACATACTGATTTATACAATTCAAACAGAAAGATGATTAAGATTGAGGGTTAATATCATAAAGAGAGCATTATATAGGTGAAGGAAGAGATGAATAAAGTAGTAAATCCTTTCGAGTCTATATAGGAAGTTATATTATACATATAGGATTTTACTATTTTAAGTTCTTTAATAAGGGTAAGGACATACGTGAGATGGTAATTCTGTCTATTTGTACTCTATTTTACAGATGTTAGCAGTAATGTGGCGTCCAATATTGTATGCAGAGTTTTTTTTTAATCATAAAATACTCTAACAACATTTACCAAATGGAGTCAGTTTACAAAATATCCACAAGGAAAAGAGATATGTTTTTATTAGATTTAAACAAAACGAATTTGATGTATTTCTTTTATGTATTTATAAATTTTTAACGTTTTACTTTAAAATTAACAACAATATCGTTTCTCAATAGCCCAAACCGCCGCACAACATACTCCTTGCTTCATTCGAATTCATACAACATCGTCTAATACATTTATTTATTTATTTACGGACAATTAGTCCAATTAACAATATATCAATAACACGAATAGAAAAAAAAGAGAGGTCACAATGAAAGGAGATTACATATAGATGAAGAGCATTGACACAATACATATAATATAAAAGTACATAGAGAAGATAACTACAAGTAGCTTGAAGATGGATTTAAAAAGACTTTAAAAAACCACATTGCGTAACGACTGCCGAAAGTCATTTAGGCTTACACCAAAAAATTCAATGCTTTGATTTGTGTTGACAAGTCTCGACATTCTGGATAAAGGAGAATGATATCCATAATTAGTAGAATGTTGATTGAGGAACAGCAATTCATTATTTCGGAGTCTACGAGAAGGAATGTTGAACTGGATGAGTTGTAAAAAAGCAGGTGTGTCAGTAATACTGTTGATAATTTTGAAAATGCATATTAGATCAGAGTCCTTTCTATGTTTTTCTAAAGAGGAAATGTTTAAAGTTTGTTCAATTTCATCATACTAGTATTCTCCTCTTTCAAGTCCTAACCTCCAAGCAATTCCTCGTAGGAAGCGATGATGTACAGATTCGATGTAACAAATGTGGACAGCATAAAAAGGAGACCAAATGACACTAGCATATTCAAGGTGAGGGCGGACCAGCGAACAGTATACATGCTTGTGATATGATATATTGACGACCTCCGTGGCTGGCCGCGTGCACAAATACATCTTAATTGATTAATTTGTCTTTTTTGACAATTTCATTATTTAAAATAATATATGATATTTTTGAGGCAAAAGAGTGGTCAAGAGTGAAGATTTTCTCAGTATCGCCAGGTTGTAAGATCATCATTCAGAATTGAAACGTTGCTTGAAATTGCTTTAGCCGTATTTGGTGACTAGATCTGAATAGCCAGGAACTTCTTCACCGTCCTCTTCCTCACATCCTTCTCCTTCAGCCCCCAAACATACCCCGATTGGGGATGCAATAGTTTCACTGGTTGAAGCCAAGAGGCGGTTTGGAGCGGTGGGACTCTTGTGCGGTATTCACTTAAAAAAATATAAACTACTCGGAGAATAATCTTTACACATTTTTGAAGTGAAATTTCTTTAGCCCCGTTGTGATTTGAAACTCGATGAAGCGAGAAACAAAGCATAAAAAGAGACAAACACTTACATCTACGGGATTAAGCCTGCGAGAGAATCACGGGTACTCGGTTCCAATATAATACGAAAAATCCACGGTACCACTTAAGTCTTCTTTGGTCCGGTGATATTAGGCGCCTGACGAACCTTAGTTGCTAGACGTTTAGCGACACCGAGGGTCGAATCCTACGAAATAAAAAAAAAAAACAAATTGTAAATACAATTTTCAAATTTCAAATCACTCCAAAATGAATAGGTAAAGAAAACATACAAGAAAGCGTCTAGCGACTCCGAAGAAGAAAACACAAATACTAATAAGGGGGCATACATTAATTACGTGAACAGTTTTTCTTCCAATCTAGACCCCCGCCCTTGGTGAGGAAAATTTGGGCCACTTCGTATATTCTTTTCAAGTCAAATGAGATTTTGCTGGACCCCCCCTCCCCTTTGAGCTCACGTAATTAGTGTATGCCCCCTAAGAATCCAAATTTATAGGAAAAGGTGCACTGGAATTCGACGACAAAAATATGGAAAAAAAATCATTCAAAAAGTGCTTCGTAGTCTCCCCACTCTTGTCTAATTTAGTTTTCTGAAGGTTTCACTCCAACCGCGTGTGAATTGCACACTCTGATTTTTTTTTTGCATACGTCGAATTTCAAATAAAACACCTATTATCGTAATCATTTGCGCCAAACGGGTTTTGATACCGCGATCTCTGGTTTGAACAATTAGATGAATCGCCTTCCCGTTATCCGCTGTTCAATAAGAAAGAGTTTAGATTTGGCCGCATGGTACTTGATTAACAAATAAGCCACCCTAAGTCCGACGTAAAGTTTATATATTGGTATTCATACCAAGAAAAAAACAATCGCAGATAATTAACATGAAGACACCTGGCATCATCAAGGTATCACTTCAGCCGCTTTGAAATAATATAATCCATAGAAGTATAATATAATCCACATCCTTGGAAGTATAATAATAATCCATAGGATTTCCTGGGAGTTGTCCTTGAACGTAACTACCGTTTATCTAATAATTTATTCACTCATTCGTGTACTCGAGTAAAAAAACATTTTATTTGATGTGTTTGTGTTTTCAGCAAATGACCTTTAAAAAATCAACTTTTATTCATTACTAGCTGGTCCCGG
This sequence comes from Limnephilus marmoratus, assembly GCA_917880885.1. NCBI lineage: Eukaryota > Metazoa > Arthropoda > Insecta > Trichoptera > Limnephilidae > Limnephilus > Limnephilus marmoratus. Next base: position 21,220,363 of record OU862930.1, read on the forward strand.
CATGCGTTGCTATGCCATTTAATGAAGAAATTGTTTCTCCCTGAGTGTCCTTTCCCATTCGTCCCGTTCCCCTTCTGCCTCCCATTCTTCTCCTGCGTCCTCTTCCCCTCTCGCGTTCCCACTCCGTCACCTCCACCTTCCCTCTCCCCACTCAGCTCCCCCCTTCCCCCGTCCCGCGAACCCCCCTCCCGAGTTCCCCTCCCCCCTCCCAGGTTCCCCTCCCCCTCCCTGGTTCCCCTCCCCCTCCCTGGTTCCCCTCCCCCATCTCTCCCTCCCTCCCGCTTTCCATAGCCATAGCCGCTTCCTCGCGTGCCTCCAATAACAATTTTTTTATACAAATTTCTTAATGCCAGAGCTCACCTGAAGTTTTATAAAAACCTTGTCCTGACAATAACGAACACACAAAAAAAGAATTATCCAATTTCGTGCAGTCGTTCGAAAGTTATGCGCTTAGCAACACTTTCAGCGATTCATTTTTATATTATAGATTACGGCGTGATTTTACGGCTGTTTTGTTGGCTGCATTGATTACTGAGGCAAATTACGATTAACAAATATTTTCCTACATTGAAAACATCATTATGGACACCATTAACCAATGATTAACTGTTGACGCAACCGTATTATGCATTTCCTTTAAATACTTGTTTCCTCATTACACAATTACCAATTAGGGATGTCGAAAGTGAAAAAAATATGGATATATTGATGTTTCGATATTTATTAAAATATCAATATCGACGTCAATATATCGCGGAAAAAATATCGATATATCGGTCAAATTTTCAAGAGATTTTGCGTTTTTAAAATAATAGTGTATTCAGCTCAATATTATCAATAGTAATTTTCACACACAATGTGCTTTTTAAATGTACAAAAATCTCAATAAAAATGGAGGTATTTTTATCAGTATTCATTTTTATTAGGTAATAATTACAAAAATATCAAAAACTAAAAAGCTATCTTCTAACTTATATGTAAACTGAGACGCATACAAAGTTTGTATGCGTCTCAGTAACATTCTATTGGCGTATTAATCTGTCAAAAAGGACTTCGTATTTGGAACAAGGTATAGTCAACAATCATAGACAATTGGGAACCAACACATAGGAGTGGCTTAGAAAAAAATGGTGTAAAATAGCATACATTTCTATGTATATACCTACACACATGAGATATTATTAGTGATCACAAATACTAATGCAAAGACAATAGATTTGTAAGCTAATAATAGTCAAAATTTCAACCGCTAGATGTCATCACCCAATACAGTTACTTTTTTCCGTTCGTTCCTATACGGTTTTGGATACTAGTAACTTTAAAAACATAGATTTAAAAAATATCGTTTTTGATACAATTTTCGATATTGGATATATCGATATATCGGATCAAAATACATCGGCTAAAAATATCGATATATTGAATTAAAAATATCGATATATCGATACCTTTTCAACAAGCCTATTACCAATTCTATTCTGACAGTCTTGGAAAATATGCCTTTGCAACCATTGCTGACCATTGCAAAAGGCTTCAAAGCCAGTATATTGGGAATTGGGATTTTTTTCTAATGTTAGTTCTACATGTGGGCAAATGAAATGAATTGAATTGTCGTGTTGATCTTGACAGAACATGAAGATCTGGCAAGTCCAGGCCATTATTCAGAATTGTAAATAACAATATTTGGTCAAAAATTAAATGTCGAGCATGAAATATCAAGGGATATTACAGAAAATTGTGCAACAATATCGATTCTCACCAAAAGTGCAGGAAAAAAACAAGGTAAGTCAGATTTCTTCCCAATTTTACTATTCACCCCGCGATTCCAGTTTTGTGTCACTTTTTGAATACAGTCCACCTTATGTATAAAAAGAGACAAATATTGCGACCACAACTAACTGCTTACAACCCTTCTTTTCTTCTTCTAGCGCCCGTCCGTTCAACGGACGTTGGCTTTCATGTCGGTTATGCGGACTCTGTTTACTGTGGCTCAGAAAAGCTCTACGTTAAACTGGCCAAACCACTGTCTCATGTTTTTCAACCATGATGTTCTCCTTCTTCCAGGGCCCCGTGTTCCTTCAATCTTTCCCTGCGTTAGATGCAAGATCTCGTACTTCTCTGGATGTCTCATCACATGTCTTAGATTTTGAAGGTTCGGAATTTTATTATTTTAATAACTTATTTTTCTTTATTCATCCGAACTATAACTTCTTCATTCGTAACTGGAGGTTGCCCACCACTTTCCCACGGCGTTCTAAGGAAACAGATGGTTTCCTCCTTCACCGTACACGTCAGGACTCTAATTTTTTATTTATAAAGAAGCTATTTTTTATTAAAATTACTCCAGACCTCCAATGTGCATGCATACTTTGTTAGCAGGCAGTATGCGAGTGCGTACATGGTGTTAGTTATTTATTTCAAATATCACGTCTCATCTCCGCACTGGATATAGCTGAAAATAAAGTTTATTAATAGAAAAGAGGAAAAGTTACTAGAAAAAAAAAACATTTTATGATGAGATTGTACGACTTAACCAAAGCAACTGAGTTGCAGTCGTCCGGCAGTCCCGCCGAGGATAACCGTAACCATCAGTCGAGTCGCAAGCGGGACTCGGTGTCCGCGCCCCTAAGCCGGCTTCCCGATACGCCCTCGAAGAAAGTGTGGGAATTAAAGAGGGAAAGACTTGAAGACTCTAGAGATAAAAGTGAGCATCGGGTCACCGGAGGCAGGGCGGAAGGGCACCGGTCCGCAACGGTTGGTCTTCAGGCCCGCTCATGGCAACGGGGGAGGCGCGGGCGGGTTATGCAACCGCTGCCTTGGGAGTCATCTCCTCAGTTGATGCACGGTCATAGGTCTAGTCCACCCCCTTGAGGGGTTGTAAGACAATACAAAATGATTAAATGGTAGTTCCGTTCCGGCTCCTCACGATCCGGCTCCTTACTTATGCAAGTCCAGACACGTAAAACTTGATTGAAATATATCTTAGATTTAGAAAAAAAGAATAAAATGAAAGTAGCAAGTGTAATTTATACGGGTAAGGTTATTAATAATATCTAGTTAAGAGAGAGAAAACAATTAAGGTCAGGCCTTCTCTCAACCCAGATCCTTGTAAATTTCCTCAGGCATTCGAGATTCCCCTTGTTCGACACGAGATCTGCATTCCATGCTGGTCTCGTAGTTACTTTCAGACCTTCCAACATTTCGTAGTTACTTTCTTTCGTAACTCTGTCGATCCAGTTTATTTTGAGTATTCGTATGTAGATCTACGTCTCGAATGCCTCAAATCGCCTTATCAGTTCTTCAATAAGCGCCATGCTTCCATTCCATGAAATAATACCGAAAACTCATAGAATCTGAACTTTCACATTCCAATGCTAGAGACCGCTAATTCTATATTGTTATCGTATACATATACATAGGTATCTAAATACTAAGTATTATTTCCCTGAAATCGCTGCTTTTTTTCATCATCATCATCACAGCTATACCAAAGGGTGGATTTTGACTTACTCTACTTTTTTTCTCCATTAGTTACAATCCTTCGCCATTTGCATCCAATCCTCAATCCTTCCGTCTTGTCTATTTTAAAAACACACCGAAAAACCTTTTGTTTTTATTTATTTTATCAATGAATGTACAATTTCAAATCAATGTACCCTTCTCAGAAGAGTCATTGTCTACTAAGGCGGGGAACATTTTACAAATGAGCAACTTTCTGAAGGTTAATCACTTAGTGCAACTAAGTAGGTTAGAAGAAATTGTTTTTTTTTTAAACTTATTGAAAATCCTTGGCAACTATTTGAACGAAAGGGAACAATTCACGTCCAATCGTTAGTTTAATTCTAGCGCATATCCTACTCTGCCGCAGGGATCCCATTTTGGAGCCTTGTTGTTTTTATTTTTTAGAAACAATATTTGATAAAAAATCAAATTAATGAAATTATTCTCTACTTGAGAATATTTATTAGAAGGCTGTAGAAAACCCCAGGAAGATATCAATACAATGATTGATTGGAGTATTGATACTAAACTCGGTTTCAACTACTAAAAATAATCAGTCATGTTCTGTACGAGGTTACAAATGACCACTAATTTTAATTGCAAAATAAAAGATACATCACTAAAGTTGACTTAAACACATGGCGATCTACCAGGGCTTAGGAATTGTGTGTGACTCTGGCTTAACTTTACATGATCATATCGAAAATATCTGTAAATAAGCCACAAAGATGTAGGGTTTTGTTACACACAATTCAAAGGAGTTGACCAACCTTACAGTTATGTGGCTGCTTTACCTTAGCTTAGCGCATAGCATTCTCGAAAGCGAATATGGCATGGATGTCAGAGGACACTGCCTTTGTACTATTGGTCGAAAAGCAATTTTTGCGATACCTTTACATGATTTTTACCCAAGACTGTTTCCAACAGCATTTATCTCGGGAATGCTGGGTATCTGCAGCCTTAGGACCAGAGGGGATGTCGCATTACTGCTGATGGCTTATAAGCTTCTGAACGGTTTATTATCGCTACCAGATATTATGGTTATAGTAGGATTCTGTGTCCAGGATAATTTCAATACAGGCTTTTGATTCTTCCCAGGTGCAGAACTAACTTACCAATGGTGATGTTCCTGGGAAGACTAACTATAGGTTAATTAAATGCCTCACAGGGAGTGTGCATGTATTCCACATGTCCTTCAACGAAGTTAAGCGTGGAGTATTATTTAGGTCCTAACTGTGTGTACCTACGTGTAAACTTTTTGTCTCAGATATAAAGTAATTTACAACCTCAAATATATTACAAGATAAAATTAAATAAAAAACGTCTGTCAATGAAATGTTAAATGTCAATTTCATTAATCAAACAGACAACGCTATTATTCATTAATGTGTTAGTCGTAAAAATGTTAGACCTTTGTACTAAAACATAAAAAATCACTTTATCAGCTTTCGTGTTGTTAAAACTCATGTGCGAACCATTTGGTTGTAACCTACTACAATCAATTTCGAAGGATTTCTCCTGAAAACGCCCGAAAAAGTTCAGAATCGCTGTAAATTCACATTATAAATAATCCCCTGCGAACTTTTATGAATACTTTCCAAATTCATTGTAAAAAATACATAAAAGATGTTCAACCTTTCAGGAATAAAACTGGATGTTACGGTTCCTGAAAAAAACACATTGTCCAATGGAATAAAAAAGGAATTGGATTTTGCGGATCAGTTAAGGACCCTTTTTTTCACCGGGGCAATTCATTAAAACTAAACCTGTTGGTTGCAATGTTCAAATAAAATTTATGGTGAATAATTCATGGTTTGGTTTCGTGTCCTCAACTCTTATAGACTATGTTTTTAAAGCCCTGAATATAATGTCACTGAAACAATAATATACAAAAGATATTCTAATTTACGCATTCAAAAACTAGGATATCTTTACACAGACAAACTCGGGTCAATTAACAAGATCCGCATTACAATATACATTCCACCAACCTACGTACAACTAAAACGATATTTGAACAAAGAAATATGCAATATTTCTCTACAAATGCAATAAAAACCATTAAAAAATAAAGGTGGCACAGAGGAAAACAATTTCCCTAGGGGCCTATGTCATCTTTGAGGATGCTGTTTGGAGGGTTTTTTAAGGGAAAGGAAGGAGAAGAAGATATGGGATGGAAAAAAGTATGAGGAGAGGGTAGGTCTGGGGGTCAGTGTGGCCAGGAGTGACAGACGTATGAATCTATTCCTCACACTGCTGTGCAAGGTGATGGGTCGGGAGAATCCGGCTGGAGAGGTCAAAAGGCCTCCCTCAATCAGTCTCAGTCAAGTCAGTTGGGCAAACGTATCCGCCACCAAGACCTAGACAAACCTCATCCCATGAACCCGGGCATCCCTGCTACGTCACCAAACGTAGCGAACCACTTGGGGTGACCTGTGGCAGGGGTGTTTGTTGTCCAATAAATGGTTCCCGGGGCGGCGGTACCCATACCCAAAATTGTACACGGAAAGGAAGAATTCTCGTATAGATGCAATTTGCAACTTAACAAAGAATAATGCTTGTATTGTGCTTTCTTTTGAATATAATTGTAAAAAAAAATCAGAGTGTGCAATCCGCACGCGGTAGTAGTGAAACTAGAAAGTCGCTAGATGTCGCATTCTTTTGTTTTGTTCGTATTTTTTTAAAGTGGTTTGAAGATTGGATATTGATTTTACAAAATTAAAAATGTTTTTTTTGGATTTTGTAGGATTCGAACCTCCGTTCGCTGGATGTCTCTGGCCGCCACAATTTGTCACGCGCTTTACCCCGCTACGATATTGGAGGCCCGCGCTGAGCCGTGAATTTACCGCATTATATTAGAAATAATAAATTTTAGTGGCGTACTTCCGTTTCATCCGAATTTCATATCACACCATGGCTAAAGAAGTTCAACTTCAAAAAATGTTATGTAACCACGATGTGATTGCTTCCCGCGAAAATGACTTAGTAAATATATAGGTTAATGAAATAATAATGGCCATATCAAATCAGGGTATAACCATTATTATTTAAAACAAAGAACAGACATGATTGATTTTGTGACACGAAACTCCAGAAGAAGTTTATCGATTAGCGCGTGTAATTAATAGATTGTTGAATATTTTTGGAGTACTTTTAATAATAGAAATATTTCGACACTAGCTTTTTCCAGATTAGATTTACACACTCGGCCTCCTCCACCTTCCCTCTCCCCACTCCACTCCCCCCGTCAACCTCCCTCCCCCACCACCCACCCCTCCCCCCTCCACCTTCCCTCTCCCCACTCCACTCATCCATCAACCCCTTTCTCCCTCCCCCTCACTCTCCACCCACCCCTCCCCCACCCCATACCCTCCTCACTCCGCCTCCCCCACCTTCCTCCACCCCTCCCCCATTCCCCTTCCTTCCCTCCCACACTCTCCCACCCCACTCCGCCTCCTCCACCTTCCCTCTCTCCACTCCACTCCCCCCATCGACCCCCACCCCCTCTCCCTCCACTCACCCCTCCCCATACCCCTTACCCCTCCACATTCCCTCTCCCCATACCACTCCCCCCTCTCACCTCTCGCATTCCACATATTCATTCCCGATACATTCAGTTTCAAACTGCTCGCGTGCCACCTATTATAATTTCACTCTCCTCCTCCCTCCACCTTCCCTCTCCCCACTCCACTCATCCATCAACTCCTCTCTCCCTCCCCCTCATTCTCCACCCACCCCTCCCCCACCCCATACCCTCCTCACTACGCCTCCCCCCACCTTCCTCCACCCCTCCCCCATTCCCCTTCCTTCCCTCCCACACTCTCCCACCCCACTCCGCCTCCTCCACCTTCCCTCTCTCCACTCCACTCCCCCCATCGACCCCCTCCGCCTCTCCCTCCACCCACCCCTCACCATACCCCTTACCCCTCCACATTCCCTCTCCCCATACCACTCCCCCCTCTCACCTCTCGCATTCCACATATTCATTCCCGATACATTCAGTTTCAAACTGCTCGCGTGCCACCTATTATAATTTCACACTCCTCCTCCCTCCACCTTCCCTCTCCCCACTCCACTCATCCATCAACCCCTCTCTCCCTACCCCTCATTCTCCACCCACCCCTCCCCCACCCCATACCCTCCTCACTACGCCTCCCCCCACCTTCCTCCACCCCTCCCCCATTCCCCTTCCTTCCCTCCCACACTCTCCCACCCCACTCCGCCTCCTCCACCTTCCCTCTCTCCACTCCACTCCCCCCATCGACCCCCTCCGCCTCTCCCTCCACCCACCCCTCACCATACCCCTTACCCCTCCACATTCCCTCTCCCCATACTACTCCCCCCTCTCACCTCTCGCATTCCACACATTCATTCCCGATACATTCAGTTTCAAACTGCTCGCGTGCCACCTATTATAATTTTTTATACAAATTTCATAATGCCAGAACTCAACGGTAGTTTTATACAAAATAACGAACAAAATAGAAGAATTATCCAATTTGGTACAGTCGTTTGGGTTTATACATACATTTCGGTGATTCATTTTTAGAGATAGTTATTAATTAATAGAATATATATTTGCAAAAAAAATAACAAATGTTTTTCGCGTGAAAATATTTTAACCTCTTCTGCGGAAATCAAAGATCAAAAATCTTCTTTTTTTGCCTTGTTCAGAAAGCACAGTAAATGGTTACTTTGTATAGAATAAGATATAAAGTAACCATTTACCACACGGCGCGGCACTGTACCAATGTACGGAACCATTGTAATTTTCACGTTTCGTGAATTTCGTTAATTAACAAAACCGAAAAAAACCTGAATCACTATCAAAGGTACGAAGGTTTTTCTGCCTAGAAATTAGTTTCATCCTGTAACATAGTATTTATTTTCTATCCATTAAGCGGGACAGGACTCTAATAAAGTGTTTTTTTTTCTCACATTTTAATTAATTCTATCGAAAGCGTAACTATAATATATTTTTTTCAGACTAATGCCCACGGATGTAAGATATTTATATTTTAGACTAGAGAGTTCTCGGTATGCGTAGCATTGTTAATAAAGAAATTGTTTCTGCCTGCATGTCCTTTCCTATTCATCCCCTTACACTTTCGCCTCCCCTTCCCTTCCTGTGTCCCCCTCCTCCGTGATGGATGACTCGAACACGGGACGCCTGGGTGAGACAATTCAGCTACCATTTAAAACCACATGCAACTTGCGAATGCAACTTCGTTATATATGTTTTATTTAATAATAATAATAGCATAGAAAAATGGCGAAGAATAGAAAAATTAAGACCCATATCTTATATATGTATAAAAATGAATCGCTAAATGTGTTGCTAAGCGCATAACTTCGAACGACTGCACCAAATTGGATAATTCTTTTTTTTTGTGTGTTCGTTATTGTCAGGAAACGGTTTTTATAAAACTTCCGGTGAGTTCTGAAATTTGTATAAAAATTATGAAATTTGTATAAAAAAATTGCTATTGGTGGCATGCGAGGTTTGAAAACTGAATGTATGGAAAGCGGGAGGGAGGGAGAGATGGGGGAGGGGGGGAGGGGTGAGGGAGGGCGGTGAGAGGGGTGGGGAGGGGAGGGGGGGAGGTGGAAAGGCGCAGTGGGAACCCCCCTTACACCATGCGAGCGAAGCCGCGGGAAAAAGCTAGTTATAGAATAAAAATGAGATAGCCGTCTAAAAATAATAATATTTACAATGAAAACGTTTACACAAAAAGGTGAGCAAATTTTATGATGCCAGAACTAACCGTTCGAGAGTTTAAATATAACACAAAGATGTTAGAAAAATTAATGTCTGTGTAAAGATTTGTGTGTGTGTAATGGGCGCATCGAAACGATATCTCACCTTTACCAATTTCATGACACCAGAGCTCATCGTTCGAGAGTTTATCATGTTGTAGAAACGAACAATGTTATAAAAAACGTACTGAAAATTTTATTTTCACAGATTTGTAGGTAATAAAATAAAACTCCCCTATACCCATCAAAAAAACTAACTAACTACTCACAACATACATTTCTGAAAAGGACGTGCACAAAATATAACAATATCCTTTCAGACGCTGATATTTTCCATTTGTCCTCAGTTCAATTCATAAAATATGTAACGGAGAAGATCAAAACAGATTGTTGATCGTGAATCCTGCTGTGTACCTTATTTTATTGTTTTTCTCTTATTATGTTGGTTTCATCTGATTTTCGTATGAATTATTATGTTGGTTTCATCTGATTTTATTATGTTGGTTTCATCTGATTTTCTGTAATCTAGTTTTTTTTTTTTTTTTTTTTTTTTTTTTATTGAAATTTTTTTGATACAATACATATAATACATACATGAAATAATGAAAAGTATATAAAAAAACTTAATATAATTAATGTATGAACAAAAAAATCCCACAAAGGCAATGCCTGTGCGTGGGTATAATATTGATTTTTTACTTTTATTTCTATGGTTATAGTGAATATTTTAAGTATACATAAATAAGGGATTTAAAAAAAAAAGTAACTGAATAAATGCATTTAAAAACTACAGCATAATAACAGCCTGCACTGTTATTATTGTATTTGTAAGTTTTGTAAGAATAGATGTTACAAGTGCAATTTAAAAACATAAAAAAAAAACAAACAAAATAAACTAGCAAACAATATTATAAATCTTCTCTAAAAGCTGTCCAATGATAGATATATTTAATGGCTTTATTTAAACTTATAAGAAAAAAATATCTGTTTCAGTGTTTTTTAGCCACATTTTGGTATATTTTTTATAAGATTGAAGATTTTGACATATGTTCTCTTTAAAGGTTGTACATAGTAAATTATACATTTTTGGAGCTATAAAACTAATATGCCTTTGGGACAACCTAGTTTTGCAGTGGGGTACTGCATACTCACATGTGCCACGTCTTTGGCTGGTACGATTTGAATTTTTTAGAAAGTTATTTGGACGCATGTAAATAAATTTAAGACATTGAAGTCCATAGGTCTGTCTAAGGTCCAAAATATCAGTTTCCTTAAACAATTGTTTGGAGGGATACGATTTATTTTTTTTGTACATAATCTTAATAATTGATTTTTGGGCAATTTCTAAAGGTTTTACATGATTATTGTAAGCTCCACCCCAGCCAATTATTCCGTAGGAAAGAGATGAATGGACCAGTGCATCATAAACTAGTTTTATGGTTTTTATATTTACTATGTTACACATTCTTTTAAAAATATAATTTAAGTATCTGAGTTTGTTAACAGTATTTTCTATATGGTTGGTCCATTTAAGTTGACAATCTATGGTTACACCTAAGTACTTAATCATTTTTCCTGATTTCATCTCTTCACAGTTAGAGCATGTGGTTGGGTTACAATTAATATTATGAAACTTTAAATTGAGATTAGTTTTGGGAGCTGACTTCTGTGTAATTATGTATTCTGTGTAGTTAGGTATTATGTATGTATAACTTCTTATATTAATGAGTTTTTTGTTTTTTCTTTAAATTCTATATTCTCAAATGTGGAAACTTCACTGGTTCATGCAAATTTGTCAAATGTAATTATTTAATAAAATATGTACAACTGTTTGTTTCCCAAATAAAGTAAAATAAAATAAAAAATAAAATAAAAAAGCTATATAATAACATTAAAACTTGACCCGAGCCTCACAAAAGCAATGGAATTAACAGCATTGCCGCCCGTAGCACGGTTTGTTGGCAAAACCATAACAATATACGGGTAACGTTAAATTTCAGCTCTGCGCAGCGTGTCGAGACCATTGTGCAGTGTGCGCCTGAAAAATAGGAATCCACTACCGGCAGTACACATCTGTTCGGCGGGCGGTATAGTCGCGTTCTCGCAGGTGCAAGCAACTCGCTGAAACAACAATCAGCCTTGACGTAGTCATTACCATAAATATGTTATCTTATTCTGAGTGAATACATTATTCTTGCTTGTTTAAAAGTTAAGGGAAAACAATTAATGCATATTACGTTTAGTTTGTAATATTATTGTGAAATAAAAAAAAACATTTAAAAAGTGATTTTAACATAATTAAAGTTATTAGTGAAATAAAAACGTGTGCGTAGTTGATTGGTGTATTTAATTGGAGTTATTAAATTAATTATACATTTAGGTAAGTTGGTTTGTAAAAAGTTTAATTAGTATTGAAACAAATAACTAAATACTAAATAATTTGTCGATGCTTTTTTTCATTATTTATTATTTCACTGTAACAATCCTGGTAAGTGCTTATTATAAAACAATAAATAATAATTGATATCTGATTGCTGAAAAATAAATGGAAAAAAAAATTTTAGATAATAATTTTACCTGGTGAATAATTTTTTCGTAAATTTGGTAATAATATTTTTATTGGGCAAACTTCGCGGGGTAGTGAGGTTTTAGATTTTACATAAGGTGCAAGGTTAAAGTTCGATTCCCGATGCGGGGTAAAAATATTTAAAGATTTTTTTTCTTTCTTCTTATTTATTTGAGAGGCTATTTTAAAATGTATGATAAGTTACAAGAGCCTTACAAAATACTTTTAGCTTATTAAAAATATACGTATAGTCTGTCAAAAAAGAGTAGAAAATATAAAAACTGGAACTACTAAATTTGTAGACTGGCAACACCAATTTAACTGTCAAATATTTTTTTGAAGTGCAATGTCACTGAATGTATAGAACACAGTAAATCACATTTTAAAAAACATTTTTTCTTCATGACATAAATTTGATTAAAAGGTGATTTATAAAGCGATTTGCTTTAACATAAATTTGAATTTAACAATAGATAGAAAGGAAGAATCACTAATGGTGAGTTTAGTTACACTACTTTTAGATCTGAATGGGTTAAATATATTCCGATTTAAAATTAGAGACATGATCTAAAGCCCAGGCAACGCTAGGTACTTTATCTAGCATTAAATAAATGTGAGCCATTTCTAAACTGTGCTTTATATTTTATTACATTATAGTTATTCTTCATTAAGTTAACACAAAATTGCAAAGGTATTATAATAATATACCTATATGCAATTCTAATTTAGAGATCGGCGGGTATTTATACTGCAATGAAAAAATATTTTTTCCACTATTATGCCTTTTTAATGTTTTATAAAAATGTAGGTTACACAGCTTTACTTTAACACCATGAGTTAGGTGTTTAGTATTGCCATTTGATCAACAGTGGCGCCCTCATATATTTTCTACTCTTATTTGACAAACTGTAATTGTAAATATTATATGTATAGTTATTATCACGTGATATGCGTAGTACTCGTATATATGTTTTTATTTTTATTATTTTCTTTACGAGAAAACCGCCCAAGAATTTTAACTGCTTCCAGCCACCTGGAGTTAGTGAGACTATGGCATAAATTATTGGCTGAATTTATCCAGACACATTCAATTTGGGAGGCGGGTATGGGTACCGCCGCCCCGGGAACCGTTTATTGGACAGCCAACACCCCTGCCACAGGTAACCCCATGTGGTTCGCTACGTTTAGTGACTTAGCAGGGGTGCCCGGGTTCATGGGATGAGGTTTGTCCAGGTCTTGGTGGCGGATAGATACGTTTGCCCAACCACTGCGTGGCGGGCTGGATCGGAGGAGACTGATTGAGGGAGGCATTTTGACCTCTCCAGCCGGATTCTCCCGACCCTTGGCATTGCAGAGCAGTGTGAGGAATGGATTCATACGTCCGTCACTCCTGGCCACACTGACCCCCAGATTCGTACCCATCCCTCATACCTTTTTCCTTCCCATATCTTCTTCTCCCTCCTTTCCCTTAAAAAAACCCTCCACACAGCATCCTCAAAGATGACATAGGCCCCTAGGGAAATTGTTTTCCTCGGTGCCTCCTGTGTGGAGGTAATGTAAAAAAAAATATATATATATATCCGATTGGGGTATGTTGTGAAGCGAAGGTAGTGGAGGAGATGGGGTAGAGGAAGTTGAGAAAATTCCTGGGTATTCAGATCTGGTCACCAAACCCGTCGTAAGCCATTTTGAGGAAAGTTTTAATTCTGAATGGTGGTCTTACACCATGCCCTTAGAACGGTCTATCGATAAGGATTGCATCGATAACTTCCGGTAACTTCTCATTGTTCCCTAGCATGACTGCAGATCGTCAATTAATAAATAGCAGTTCACAATAACTAAGTATTCTTACTATATTCGAAGTCAATTGTTGTTTGTACGTTAGCGATCTGCAATTGTCCTAGGGAACGATGAAAAACCGAAAGTTTTCGATATAATCCTTATCGACCGACCGTGCTGGGGGCCTGGTGTAAGACCACCAACGATGAGAAGTTACCAAAAGTTATCGATACCATCCTTATCGATCGACCGTGCTAGGGGTCGTACTAAGTAAGAGAATTTTTTTTCATTGCTTTTTTTAAATGTAAAGAATAAATTTTGTGGTATAATTTTAAGAGATTTTTTTCCCGCCATGCTAGGGATGTCCCTAGGGATGTGCTGGGAATGGCGCACTAGTTGCAATTTGTTTTTTAATATTTTTTCTGAAAGTAGTAGACAATATCGCCTTAAAGTGTATAAAAACCTTTTTAAATTTTAATGGAAACGGTGTGGATAAATCATCTTTTGCAAAATTATAATTATGATATTCCGTGAATTTTCACGGGTCTGCAATAAAGGAAGGAAGAAAAAAGGTGCCGTTATCCTAGGGACATTTTATACTCATTTTGAACTGATTCAGATTTTCACGGCCAAAAGTATTTTATCGTTGTTATCTGATGATGGTCACTGTAACGCTGTCCGAAACGTTGGCTAAAGAAAATGAGGTAGCTAAACACGGCATGACACCCCAATAATAAATAACGGTAATCATTTTCATATATTTTTTCTTGCATAGTCCACCAGATTCTTTAATAGTTACCATTGCTAAAACCGTGATCTAAAACTAAAGGTTTTTGTAATTACCGATTAGAGTTATTTTTCTGGCAGTAAATTCATTGATAAGCTTGGTGTAACTATAAGTGACTAACTCAAGTATGGGGCTCCATCGAAGCCAGAGTTGAGTTAGCCTCCAAAAAACTAGGCTTACTGTACAGGGCCCGCAGATACTTTAATAGTACACAACTGCTAACCCTGTACAAGTCAAAAGTGAGCCCCAAGCTTGAATTTGGCAGCCACCTCTGGTAAGGAGCTTCCTGAAAAAAAACCCTCGACTCTGTGCAGAAACAGGCGGTCCGTTTGATAGATGCTCCGATCTTAACAAATGGATTGCAATCTTTAGAGCACAAGCATCGGGTGGGAATGCTATCCGTGTGTACACGGTTGACATTTTTTGAGTTCAACTGTGGAACGATTGGCCGGCCTCTGTGTTTCCTCGTTCCTACAACATGTACCCTTGTTAGGTACCAAATTATTTTATTTGGCAAATGTATCATCGATACATCTGCCAAATAAAGTGTGTATGTGTGTTTTATCATCATCAATGAATTTAGTTAGGAAAAACGTAAGGTTTGCTATTTTTTAACAGTTTTATGATTACATTAAAATGTGTAATATTTCAAAAATTTTATGTTTCTGATAAAACATTTTGATGTAGTTATTTCACGACCTTTCCAATTTTTTTTTTTGTTTTCGGATGAGTTCAGAATTATTCCATTTGATTTTTGTTGTAAAGCGGAAATACTGGGACCTTTTGACAGACTATATCCGGGGCCTGAGGTGTTTCTTGTTAAAAAATAATAATTTTACATGTACTTTATCGCTTGTCTGAATTTGGTCAAACAAATAGATTAATTTTTGAAAATACGCGTAAGTTGAAAGCAAATCCGAGCTCTAGTTGAACTGGAGTTAAAGACACAATCGGAATTAGTATTTTTAATATTGTGACGTCCAGTTCATTATTCAGACATCTCCAAATGTCAAGCGTTTGTCGAAAGGTTTCTACTGTTAATTCGTCCATAGATTTGTGGATAAGAAGATATGGGATGGGAAGGTTACGAGAGATGGGAAATCTGATATGGATATTAAAATGAGAGTAAATGCAGGTAACTCCATTAATAGAGGACTGAATGCGGTTGGAGCTAACAAAAATACTGTCCAAAGAAGCGAAACTAGCAGTCCACAACGGAGTGCTGGAACCGCCCCTGTTTTATGGCAGTAAGGCTTGGAATTGGCAGAGAAAGGATGACAGTAGACTGAATGCTGTAGAAACAAGATCCCTGAGACATGTGTGTGATAAAGCCTGAAAAAACGTGTGAGAAGTGTGGAGATCTGCAAAGAATGCAAGACTGATGTAAGCGTTTACAATTTGGGAGGCGGGAATGGGTACCGCCGCCCGGGAACCTTTATTGGATAACCAACACCTCTGCCATAGGTCACCCCAAGTGGTTCGCTACGTTTGGTGATTTAGCAGGGGTGCCTGGGTTCATGGGATGAGGTTTGTCTAGGTCTTGGAGGCGGATGATCAGGACACACTGAACCCCAGATTCCTACCCATCCCTTCAACCCTTTTCCTTCCCAGAACTCTCCTCTCCATCGTTTCCTTAAAATAACCCTCCACACAGCATCCCCAAAGATGACATAGGCCGTGAGGCAAATTATTAAAAAAAGGAAAATTATTTTCCTCAGGGCCTCCTGTGTGGAGCTCATGTAAAAAAAAGCGTAATGAGTAAGATTAGGATAGGGATGCTCAGATGGTTTGGGCATGTAGAGCGAATGAACGAAGAAAGTAGTGTAAAGAGAATATATGACGCAAATGTGAGTGGTAGAAGAAGTCCGGGACGCTTAAGGAAAACATGGCACAATCAAGAGAATTGGATACGTGGCCATGTCAAGAATCAGAATTATAGAAGGGTGTGTAAGAGTGTGTGTACGAATGGTTTGTCGCATCGTCTTCTCAGCCTACCCCTGCGGCGAAACGTTGTAATGGTTAGTTAGTAAGTTAAGACGTGGGATTTTTTTTCATCACCTCTTTTTTTACCTACCCAATGTTTTGAACCTGTGACCTTTGTGTCCGTTGCAAATAACTCTCCCCTCTAAGACAGAGAGAGGTCATCGAGCTAACTCTTTACTTGTATAAATATTGCCGAAAACTTAGTAAATCAATTAAGTACCCATTTTAATATATTTGTTTATAGCACTGAACAAAAAAATCCCTAGAAATTCAATCAATACCGATTGAAAAACGGTTGCCGCCAACTTTCAAAATACCTCTAGGCTTGTTGAAAAAGCATCGATATATCGATGTATCGATATTTTTAATTCAATGCATCGATATTTATGGCGATATATTTTGATCCGATAATCGAAATATCGATACAAAATATCCAATATCGAAAATTGTATCAAAAACGATACTTTTTTAATTTATGTAACTAAAGTCACTAGAATCCAAAACCGTATAGGAACAAACGGTAAAAAGTAACTGCGTCG